>KN882295.1:145934-161655 GCA_000934455.1 Apostichopus parvimensis
TTCAGAGATCAAGGTTTTCACCTACTTAAATATTTTTGCTTATCCAGTGTTGTATGGATCATTTCAAATAAGTGAAATTTAATTCATTAATTGGTTTCACATTAAACAGGGAAGTTGTTCCTTCTGCTATTCCAGGACAAGTCATGTCACTTGTAATGGAATAATTTATCTGGTATTGAATCGCAAAATGCTATGCAAACTGGGCAAATTGCCAAGTAGCAGGTTTTGCACACAGGAACCATATAGTATTTTACAAGAGAACTTTGAACACTAAATTATTCCCTATTGTAAGATGTTTCTATCTTGCATATAATTATATATGCTCAAAACTTATCTTAAGAAGATGATTAATAATCTGTCCAAAATAATAATAACTTTACCTGAAGAGTCCATGTTGCAAGGCTGGTATGGAGGTAGGTTTAGTGCCTGAGGATTGATAAATGATGGGGAGAATTCTTAATTGTAATGCTCTAAACACCAACATACTGTATGTAGGCATTACACTATAGGCATTACTACTATTTTGAAAGTTTTGTTACAGTTTGTTCCCTTAATGTGACACATGCACCTGATAATCAATACATGTCCCAATAAATCACTATCATATGAAAAAATATATATAAAAAACATACACGCAATGTTTCCATAGTAATACTTTATGGAGCTGACACCCAGAGAATAAAGAATGGGTGAATTAATGTACAACAAAGGCAATGGACCTCATTGGTTGCACCAACTGACTTATTTACATACAAATTTAACAATCCATAGTTTATTTGACTTCTTGGAAGCTTGAGCCTTGAGGGAGATCATTTACTATATAAAATGCAATGGGCTCTGTACAATACATCAAACTAACCTAAACTTTAGAGCAAATATTTGTAGGCAGCAATTTGAAAAATTGTAATTCCTAGAGCAATGCCATTCTCCAAAACGATCAATAATGTAGTGATCAATAATCAACAACGCGACTGAAAATTTAAAAAATAGTATCTGTCGCTAGAGCCGAATGCGGTTTTCAAATGGCTGCCCGGGGTCAACTCAGAGAGACCAACGGTGTCATGGACTACCCCTTCGGGAAGCCTAGCTCGTTTACTGACGCAATTAAACGAGTTAAACAACGGCAAATAAAGGACTTTAAGAGAATAAACGTAAGTGTAATTCGATCGGTCTATAACTAAGCCTACTCTATGTCGTGAAACTTTGCAACTGTTGAGTCGATCAATGGCTCATAATTTGTAACCGGACCACGTAAATGTCGTAATGAAGCCCCCGAAATAATCCCCGTTGTAAAGGTACTCGGGGTTTACATATGACAGCCTATAGCAGTTAGTTACAATAAACCAAGGTTACTTACTTCAAATATGCCTCGTTATTTATCTGTTTCAACAGTGTGGAACGTAAATATCAAGAGTTTGTAAAGTAAAAGTACTTATTTGTTCTATTCAACCAGGTGAAAGAAGAGTAACTGGCGTAAATTACCCGATGCAAGAAGATTGGTTCTGGCAGTAACCGTCAAACTGCAGAGTAAAACAGTCTCATTCCCGTAAATCCGACATTGATAAGTGTAGCCAGAATACGATATTGTTAATTTGCTAAGAAGGCCACTAGATGTCTACGAGCAGTTTGTTTGGTTTTTGCGACTGTTTATGAGAGGAAATGACGGGAGGATGATACAGAGAATGGGAGGGGGGGGGCGAGAAGAAGAGACGGTACTGAACATGAATTTACCTAGTAACAAGTGTGTATAATCATGGAGGTACCTGTTTTTACCTCCATGGTATAATAGGCTATGTATTTGAAATCTACACAAATTTTGCTATAAAATCTTCGTATTGCGTAATTCCGAGCGTGCGCACTAGACATATTTCATCAAAACATGTAAACATTACACCAGGCACGTACTTTCAAAGCATGGCGTTCAGCTGTTAACAGTGAGGCTAGTCGCCTGAAGAAACGTGACATAGCGCAAACATCAATAACTAGTTCCAATACAGTTCTATTGTTACTAATGCAATGAGAAGATAATGGCAACCCAAAAGTTGATGACTATAGCTGAAAGTCTGCCTAAGCTCATCGCCAATAGCAAGAAAAATGGTGGTGAGAAATTGGAACTAAGTTCGAAAATGCCCACCAGGTTACTTGTTGTAGTTGTAGGCCCTAGGTTTGATCGCCGTAGGGCTAAGCCTATGTTGTCGTGGAACGGGTAAATCTAGGATAGTTAGGTTCTAATCATAGCTGACAAAGGCTTAATTTAAGGTTGTGAAGTGATGATGCTGATGCGCAGGGAACGATAATAGTCGGTTTTACAGGACTAGACCTATTGTCAATATTCTGTCTGCTAAGCCTACACGCTACTAATTACTTGATTGTCTAACAGTACCCTACTAACTTCTACTGTATGCAGTAGCTGGCTGCACTGTAGACTGTGTAGCCACAATAGCATAATACATTGAATTTAGTCCATGTTTGGCATTTCTCCTCGTATTGAAGTTCCTTATGCATAATTTTATTTTCCATTAGGTCCATAGTAATAATTGTATAGTTTCAATTGGGTCCCATAGTATTAAATTATAACAGTGTAATGATGGGTCGTTCTTAAAAGGAATGGTAAAAAATATACCTTCCTGAAGGTGTAGACAGTATAGCCACATCAGCATGGTACGTTGGATTTTTCTGGCATTTCTCTGCCTACTACTAGACTCCCTATATGGACACTGTAGCCTACCTCTTTAAGGAGTGTTGCTCCAAAGTTGTGGGGTATTTTGCAATTACTCCAATGTAACAATGACACGCATTTACAGTTGAGTTTGAGAATAATTGCTTAGGTTTGGATGATAACATTGTTGAGATTTACTTTCTATCTCATAAAAATCTTGATCTATATGGACCCTGGCTACTATTTGAACATTTACTGTCAGAGTCTTATAGATTGCTCATGGCAGTCACTCCTATCATATGCGCTTCTTTACGTGCAAAGACGGCAAGGATCCTTGTGTTGCATCTAGGTCAACGACAACGAGTCCTGTCATCTGCTTCATATGTCGATGTACATTTGTGTACAGTCTTGATAAGCTGCGTGTATACCAACTGGAATTCGATTGTTTGAAACAAAATACTCAAAATGGCAATTTTGGAATTTAAAACTCTGGTAAACATTGGAAAAATGTACCACTCAGCTAGATAACATTGTTTGGCGTAGCTTCACAAGGAATGTGGTAGCTATGAGATCATGACCCAAGTTGTTGTTGAGAATCCATTCAAGGAGTACCATAAGAGTTGAGTGCTACAAGAGAGCATGTCACATGACCCTCCATGGTTGATACGTTTTCTTGTGGGTCTCCTCATTGACATAGTTGGTCCAGGGTAATGTTTACACCGATGGTGGAAAATGTGATAGGAGGTGGGATGGTAACTCTATACACTAAGCCTAAATTCCTACATTCCCTGAGCACCATTTCTATATATACCACTGGCCCTCTCCCTCTGCATCCCTGATTCTGTTTAACCCACTGCCAATAAGAGTCGGAGGGACACCGACAATTTAAGAAGGGGCACCAACAATTTAGCAGAACAATTATAGTATCATGCGCCAAGGGTACCATAAGTCCTGGGATCATCATTTGTCAATTTAAATTGACATAAGGCCTACGTCAGTTCCTCATGCCCTCATTGGACAAACCTGTAATATGTGCAAATTATGGACATATGGCAATTTCCCCACAAATGACAGTTTGTCATGTTCACATAAATTTGCTAATTCCAATTCTAGGGTTCTGATCAGAAGAAATGGGCATATGTTAAACTATATTGGAGAACTACTCTGTCACATGCCATTCTATAATGCATTTGATTGGAAGAAACCCATATGTAAAAGAAATCGACATATGCCAATTTATTCAACTTTGACTTATGTCTATTTCAGGACTTTAGCACTCTAGTCACAACATATACTTTAGTCCTGTAACTTGTTAAGGTTTGGTCCACACGATGGTGGTGTGTTTATGTGCTTTCCTATGCTGACATAGGGAAGCTATGCAGCTGAGCCTTGTGGCTAAAGTATTGGCTGATGATATCTTCGAACTGTACCTATTGTGATTAAGAACCACTAGAATGAACCAGATGATCGTAATTTTGTCAAATGGATCCCATGTCTTTAACATCTCATGTTACCTTTCTTTTCAGGTCTTAGGCCAATGGTTTCATTTACTCGATGGCATTCAAATTCAAAGAACAAAACGTTACTTCAGGGAACCTACCCAGCAGTCCATGGTGTGGCAAATTATGAAGAAAGACCTAAACCTTTAAATCGAAATGTCGCATCACCTTATGATACTTTCAGAAGGAATTTGCATTCATCAGTGTACATTTACCAAAAAGCAGATTCTGAGGGTTCGATCGGGAATCCTAAAAGTGATCTTAAAGTTGAAGAAGAAGAAGAATCAAGGGTTGAAGAAACAGGTGAAGAAGAGGAAGAACCTATAATTCCTACCAAAGATGAAACAGGAAGGCCACTGAGTAATTGGGCGAGGATGAAGATCATGATGAAGACCTATGGCTACGTAATCATCCCAGTCCATTGGGTCATTGCTCCGGTTTGGTTTGGTGGATTTTATTATGCAATCAAAGTGTAAGTTTTTCTGACGTTTTGTCGTACAAAGGTTGAATTTCTCTAACAGTTTAGACAGTGCACAACCCTTTGAACTCATACACAGACTCTTTCACTTTTTCATATTTTGCGTTTTCTGGTCTATCAGGTTACGACTAAGTTTAATTTCTATTTGTTGCAAGAGTTGTTTTGCCAGAGTGGGATAGTGAGAGGCACAAGAATGTGCTTGTTGACAGAAATATTACAGTCACCAGTCAACTTTATAGATCGGTCAAGACCTGTACAGACCAAACAAAAGAACAAAGATTTGGTGGTGGGGATGGTGTGTAACCCTGAAATCTTTTGCTGTTTGTCACTGAGTAAAATTGCAAGTTCTTTTGAACAAAGATTAGCAGATCGAAAATTACAAATCCTGCTCTCTTCTGCCATAGTTTTGTTAAGTGGATTTTTTTATGCAAGGAAAACCTGTTGACTTCTTTGTAATGTTTCGCCCAGATAAATTTCCACCCTTTGAATGCCTTGTGCCCTTATGCTGCGTGTGTTCTCTGTTTTTAATTATTTGAAAGTGATAGCAATTTTGAACATCTAAAGGTAGACAAGAAAGAGATGTACTAAAGATCCTGGTGTCAGTAAAACTTTCTCACTTTCTTCTTCAGAGGGGTAGACATCGAACCTATGTTGACCAAAATAGGAGTCAGTGATCATCACGTTGAAACCTTGAAGAACTCTAAGGCCAGTACAGCCTTGATGGCGTATGCATTGTACAAGATCTTCACTCCGTTAAGGTACACCTTGACTCTCGGAGCGACAGAGTTCACCATCAGGTCCTTAAGAAGGAGAGGTTTCATCAAACCCACCCCACCGAAGGAAAAAACATATCGCCAGTCTCTCAAAGATACTGTGGAAGGTGTGAAAGACAGGTTAAACAAGGATAAAGACCCATGTGAGTAAAACCTGGGGTTACCTTGCAAGGGCTGATGGGAAAAAGAGGTAAAAGTCGGAGGAGTATACCATCCCTCTCACCCACATGTACACCCACTGAAGGTGCAAATATTGGTCTATCAAAGGTGTAATTGGTAAGTCACACTTATCGTGAACTGAAAACATTGGCTAACGACCGATGACTTATCTCTCATACAACGAGTGCCATGGCCAACCTAACCCCTCCCTCCTCTACTCACTGCCAGTGTTACATAGCATTGTTCGCACAGTGAATTCAGGAGATTTGTGAGCAGGATGCAAACGAATATTAAGAAGGTTAGACTATCAGTCTAGAGGTTCCCCCTGTAATTTGATGTAGCTGCTTAATTTCTAGCAAATGTGACAAAACCAACTGGGTATAATATTTAAAATAATAGTGCCAAAAAATTTATGATGAGACATCCATCTTGATGGTGTTCTTGACCTGAATGTCATTTGTCATGCAGACACTTTTGACATATTACATTAATTAATTGCATGTTACTGCAAAATGTACACCCAATAACTTGAAACATTGTTAACATTTTGCTGCATTATAAAATAAACTTTACTAGCCAAATTTGTCTCATGTCCTGTCGAAAATGTCCTGACCTGTCCTGTCCATGTCCTGTCGAAAATGTTTGAAATCTTTGCAAAAGCTAATTAAGAAAAAAGAGAAGAAGAAAAAAAAAGAGGATATGAAAACAAGTGCAGTGAGAGCTTAATGAAGCGTGAGTATCGTACATAAAAATGTAGTCTGACAACATATCTTATTCTCTATTTTCTATACTTAAATGAAAATAGTTCCATTTTGTCTCTTAATTCATTATCCTTTGTTTCCCATCACTGCCACAACTATATCATCTATATTTTATTTCAGAGATGATGCAGTAACTTCAACATATTCTCAGGAGTCAGGAAAATGTGATGGACTGCACTGACACTCTGAATCTCCAGAAACTTCCAGAAAGGAACACGCTTTGATTTTTTTTATAACACACTGTGCATTAAGTGATTTAAATAATCAATAGAGGTACCTGTAAATAAAAAGGTTATGAAAATCTGTTATTAGAAAAGTGATAACTTAAGTTATTTTTCAAATATTTCAAATATTCCTCTGCTATCACTAAATTTAAGTGTAACATCAACACATTCTGCCTCCCCCTCTCCGCCACCCCCCTTCCCAAATATATATATATGTACATATATATATATATATATATATATATATATATAAGTAATAACAATAATAATGTGTTATTGTTGATAAAGGAGAAACATGGGTTCAAACAGAAATGCGATAAATAACTAAAAAAAAAAAAACTAGCTTAATTTCAAAATGATTTAGAAATGGACAAAATTATTTAAATAATCTCTTAATAATACTTCCTGTACTCTAAAGGTGCTCAATTTGATCTTTTGTGGTGAGTTTACAGTATGAAGAACGCAGGGTTTATCCTAAGTTGGTTGTTACGTTTAAACTGAGGATAACTTTCATGCAAACTTAAGTAAGTAAGTAGTTCTGTAAAGTACTGTCAAATTTGATTACAACAAATAGGTTATTTTGATTAAAAAAAAAATTGAATCAGTGACCACTGAATGCATACTGCAAGCATGCTAAATCTACTGTAAATACAAGTTACATTTCCATGTCGCCTTTAGAAATGTCTTCAAAATATCCACATTTCAACAATTTCTCTGCATGGTTTTGCTCTCCAAGGCTTAGATATATTCAGATAAGACTGTTTCATTC
Organism: Apostichopus parvimensis; assembly: GCA_000934455.1. Lineage (NCBI taxonomy): Eukaryota > Metazoa > Echinodermata > Holothuroidea > Aspidochirotida > Stichopodidae > Apostichopus > Apostichopus parvimensis. The sequence continues at coordinate 153,257 of KN882295.1, forward strand.
GTATCGCAACATATTGAGCTGTTTTAACTGAGATGGTATGTAAATCAGTCTTTTTGACGTCCATTATAGAATGTTGGAATTCTTTGTGATGTAAACCATAGATCACATATGATCTGTTGGAGCTGTACATCTGGACCCAGCCTTGTGCATGTTGCAGAGGTGCTCGTAACAACTTTTCATTTGTGTAACGAATGGAACTTGTGAGTTTTTATAGTAAAGAAAAAAAATTAACCAAGGGAAAAGTGATTGGGAAGTTATGTTCAAAATTTGAAAAGGGGAACAAGGTTTGGTAAGATCGGTTTCAAACCAGTAACTTCAGGCATCCCTAACAAACTACACCCCCAGGACTTGACCTGGTATGTAGTCAGGCAAGAAACTGTTAACTTTCTCTGAAACAAGACTTTTTTTTCAGGTACAAATAACCAATCTGTTGGGATTTGGAATTTACCTCTTTGGTCAAGTGAGATACTTGAGTGCTATAAGCAGTGTTGTTGCAAAGTTAGCTTGGTGCAAAGTTGTGATAAAAGTTGGCAGGATTCCAATAAGTTGTTTAAAATCAGTTATGGGATGTTTTTTTTATATTGCTTGTTAGAGAAAGCATTTATGGCAGAGCTACTAGGCAGGTGAAGGGAGAGGTGGGGGGGTAGGGTGATTAGCTGCTGAAAGTTATCTGTGACATGTTTGACTGATTATGCTCATTTTGCAGTTTTGATATATATTATAATCATTAAGCTTTAAAAGCTACTGATTGTTCATAATTCATAATAAAGTTGTGCAATGAACAGTAAAATCGTATTTGTCATCAATTTTATTTTGTTCCCTTGTATATTTTATTAACTATTTATATGGACAGACCATTTTACAAGTGGGCAGCATACATAAATTTTATTCATTGACATAACCACAGGTAGCATTTCTCTGAAAATATTTGCTATCAGCATAAATTACCAGTGGTCAAACAATTTGAAAAAGCATTGCTGCATGAAACCCCAGATGTTCTTGTGTCAACCCTAACTCCTTATCCCTACAATTGACCTCCCCATCACCTTTCTCATATCTCCATTCCCTCCCCTGGGATCTTTCACCCCCTGTACCTAGAGACCCATAGGGTCTCTACCTGTACCTTTCCCACCACCCAATCTATACCCCACCACATTCTTCCCCCTCCCCTCCACTTGTAGTGCTATAAAATTACAGCTATAAGAATTGCGTGCAAACATGCACTTAAATGAACATCATATCTGTTTTCCTGCCTGCTTGTTTGATTTATTTATTCATATTTATTTTCTATTCTGTGGAAAGCAAAGAAAAGCACTGTCAAAAGTATAAAGAAAATCAGAGCCATATATGGTTCTGGGTTTAAAACGGACATCTAATATGTATGGCGGCGCCATTCACAAACAACATCGTTTATTAGAGCTTGCTAGACGGTCCTTGGAATGCGGGAATGGCGCGAATATTTCTGTGACTCCGCGCGAAATTTAATAAGGTTACCAGCTGGTAAGGAGAAATATTGTTTCGTTGATTACACATTTGTCGGAGAAAATGCCTCGAATTGACAACGACGTGAAATTGGACTTCAAAGATGTCCTACTGAGACCAAAAAGAAGTACCTTGAAGAGCCGATCGGAGGTTCACACCACACTAAGAGTAGAACACCATATTAAATTTTGTGTGAAAGTGATACAGCTTGAAGTTGAAGCGTGTTCTTGCAGTGGAATATTGTTGTGGCACTACTTGTACTGTACTAGTAGTAGTAGTGGTAATTGGTGTAATACTGGAAGCTCGCACATACAGTTTTGCACATTACACATTCACATGTATAGGCCTATCGGTCCTAGGCTAATATTAGTTTGTCCAGTATTGGTTTTAACTCAGTCACATGTTATTTACACCCTTAAGAACTAACATATATAGTTGCAGATAGTGAATCACAAACAGGAGATGCAAAAGCTAGTTGTCTACAATTAAGGCCTAGCCTATATCTTAGTCTAACTTTAGAATTAAGTGCTCCATAACTTAAGACAAAGTTGTGATGTGTAGGCCCTCATTAAATTAGCATGGCCTAGGCCCTAAGTTTGACCTATAGGCCTACCATAGCCAAAGGACAACATACCATGGTGAACCAGAGCTATCCTAATATTACTAGCTTAAGATAGAAGTTTAATTAAGATTTATATGTTTATATCGCTCTGCAGTGTCTTACACAAGTTACAAATAGTACCAGATGTTTTTAACCCATTTCAGAATTGCTCAAAAGCACCACTGTTGCACTCTGTCAGTGTACATTAGGTCCAAACATTGTTAGTCAAAAGATGCTAGGGACTTGAGAATCCTAAGGAAATTTAGGCTAGTCTAAGTGACGTTGAGAAAGGAGTTAAAAGCTTAAAATGATCAAGTGCATATTTGGCGGTAACAAAATTAAAATCAAAGTCCGAACTAGCGATACTACAGTGGTAATTGCGGGCCTTATCAGTTGACAGAAACAGAAGTGGTGTCAAATTACGCTGCTACACACATATATTCCTAACCTAACCAGTGAGGATACAGTGCCTCTTACTACTATGATGGGTTTGATTATTTGGGGTGTCTTAATTGGAGTGTTTCATATGCTTTTTGTTCTCAAATTCCTTGAGCTGAAACTGTAACAGTGTAACTTAGTTAGGCCTATTTGCAAATTAATAACCACCTAGCTAACAGGTTCATCATCTTGCCCACCTTAAGTCATTTATATGTGTTTTCTAGCCATCCCAAAGGTACCAAAGTTTGTTATTAATCGAATAACTGATTTCTACTTACGCCACAAATGGCTTTGTATCAATAGGCTACTGTGTAAATCGTATTAGCACTAGTTATAGATGAACTACCTAAGTTTGTGATGTCCATGATGTTAGATTAAGAACTGCATACTGCACTCCTTGTTTCTTCATCATCCATCCACTAACACTGAACCATTCAGTATCAATAGCAGACTACCATTACTTCGTGAGTGCATCATTTGCCTGTAGTGATCTTGCTGTGTTGTATTTTTGTTGTGGTTTTATAAAAAAGGAAACTAGCCCTGCCTATTTTGCAAATCATGTTATTCATCAATGTTTTGAAAATGTGAACTTAGTATAGAGTTGAGTCAGTATAATTTGTACTGCAGCATTGGACTGCTTAATGTTTCACACAAAGTGTGCATCTGTTACCACTACTACAGTAAACTTCAAGAACTGCACCATCGGACTGCTTAAAGGAATGCTTATTGGCTCCAATTATAGCACGCTGTAGCTAGGAAAGTTTTGTGATGATGTAATTGACCTGCCACAGTTGTAAATCGACCTCAGCTGGCGCAACGATTATCCTGCATAGCTTCTTAACACCATTAGGCCCTTTGTGTAAACACTGTGTGGAAATATGTTCATATCTACAGTGTAGTTAATCATACAGTGTTCTCACAAAGAACCTCATACAAGAAAAAATATGTGGCAGGCTGTGCAGACTAATTGGTAAAAAGAGGTCAGTTTACAACCAAGGCAGGTCGATTACGTAATCTCCAATAATTTTTCCATGATAGCGTGCAATAGTTGGGGTCTATATATACAGCAGACCTTTAATGTTTCACACAAAGTGTATAGGGTGTTCTTACTCTTCAGTAATACTTTGTAAAGCTACTGTCATTTTGCCAATCTTTTATTTTTTTCAATTTCATATTAAATTTAATCTAAGAATTCATATTTCTTTGAATTTGTTGTTTGTGTTCTGTATTTCCTGCATATTTTATCACACCTTCGAAGTAACAGCGTGGAAAAATTTATCTGGTATGGCACAGTCAAACTGCTATTGAGCAAATGTTTATAGCAGTTTTTGTGTGGAGAAACCAAAATATTTTATAAGAGAAAAATTGTCAAAGACTTCAAAATTGCTAGGCGACAGAACTTTGTATGCTAAATTTGGTTTCTTTCATACAGGCTTCTGTCCTACATTTTAGATCTGCAAACTTCTTTTAACATTCAATAGACTATTGTTCTTTAGGTTAAAGGGCACTGAACAATTTAGCAGTTTGACCAATTCTGGTATAATGCTTAGATGTAGTACCAACTACCAAATAAATTTTACCCTGGTCATTATTTCTTTTGATTCTATTTTATAATTACATGCATAAAGCAAATCTTGAATTTTGGATTTTTTTCTGCATACTTGTTTAACAAGGATATTGACTGGTGAAACAGAATTGCAATGTTATGAGAGTAGGGTTAAATAGTATCAATCAATCAATATTAACGTAAAGAGCTCTTATAAAAGCTCTTAAAGAAAAAATCTTATGTGTCTTCTAAAAAGTACTAGTATAAATTGTGGCAAGGAATCACCAGCCGTTTGGCTAATCGCACTGAGTTAATGTCAGTTAATTTATCTGTTTGATTCTAAGCCTGCCCAGACACTTCTTTATCCTATACTAATAATTACTTACATGTATGCAAATTGCAGCAAACAATAAGGCTTCCAAATATTACTTCAGAGGAACCTTACTACTCATTCTAACATCATTATTTTTATATTTTGTAGCCAGAATGGTACCAAACGTCTACCAAAACAAACACGAATAGACTTTATTTATATATCTTGTTTGGTTGTTCAAGAGAACAGCTAGTTTCAACCTTAAATGAAAATGAACCCACATTTTTAGTTTCTGTGAAATATGGGTTTATATCCTGTTTGAACACTTCACAATGTTCAACTTTCTGTCTTTATCCCAAAATTTGTTGAAATGATTACTTAAATTAGAAGGAAGTTATTCCAAGAATCCCAAGTGATGTTAATTGTATGATCATGTGAAAAGAACAAAAACACATTTGAAAAACAATCATATTTGGTCAGTTACCACTCTAAATTACCACGTCTATTATAAAAGCAAAAAATTTATCATTGAATTTAATTTCAGAGAGTTTAAATTTTTAAAAATTTCTTTCTTTCCTCCACTGGTCGATATCTGATATAATGGTGATTCCGGTCTTAAAGTTGGAAGTTTAAGTTTAGTTGGGTTATTTTATTCACCAACAGGAGCCTGCAAACTTGGAGATTTTAGTAGATCTATGCAACAAAAGTAATTCATGTGTGTAATTAAAAGAGTTTGCATTTTTGAAAAGTGGGACTGGATATTTTCATTTTTCACACAGTGAGCTCCACTAGAGCAATTTATGTTTAAGCTTTAAAAAAAGAAGAAGTTCTAACTATTTCAACAACAATGGCCTTCGTTGCATGCCAAACACTGTTGACACACACTGGCTCAGTAGGCCTGTAGTAATATATGTTGTTAGAATCATAATGGCTCTAGACAAGCAGCATGGTGATGATAATTGGAGAAAACATATGTCTGATATTTATTTGACCTACTTAGTTGCTCTCTGAGGTTTAAAGGGAAAAGGTCACCCAGTTTGCTTTGATTTCATCTCCTCAATTTTATAGTCTCATTGAATCTGTTGGAAGTTGATAATATTTTTCCATTTGCCAGGTGACATAATTGAAGTTAGTGAAAAAGATATATTATATCTTGGAGTCTTCACACAAGGCATACAGTAGTTTCATTGCACAACTGAAGTTATTAAGAAAGCATAGTCAACGTTAAGCGTAGGTCTACGTGTTTGTTGTTTCTAGCTTTTTGTCTTTTTATGAAGGTAACATGTTTGGATTTTTACAATGGATGCAAATAATTTGTACATGGCATTGCAAATATATAACTTAAGCATTGCTGTTGTAAATTATGGAATTCAAAGCACTGGCAGTTTTGCTAGCAGCTTGCTAAACAATCACCCTGACAATCAATATTGTAAATCATTGTGCATACTCACTGAACTAAATGAATAGTTGATGACAGGATGGTCTGTGGTTTGAAATGTTGCCAGGTGCATTGTTTACTTCAAGCAAGATGACATATTAATTCTGTCTTTAATTAATATGACAATCAAGAAAGATTGATCAGGTTAAGTTTCAAACCTTTCAGACTCATCTTACAGTAACCTTTCATTTTCCTCCTGTTCACTCTAGGTTGACCTGAAACGATCGTTTGTGTTTCGTAACTCCCAGCAGAAATATGAGGGCGTACCCGTTGTGGCTGCGAACATGGATACAGTCGGCACATTTCAAATGGCTAAATCATTAGCAAAGGTATGGAACAGTCATTTTCATCCCCACCGAATGTTTTCTTGAAAGAAATCATTTGAAAAGTTGTTATGTAGCGGTTCTCTCAGATCTATTTACATGTAATGGTTTTATCTCTTTACACATAGCCCTGATGGGATTTAATTTACCTATAGAGGAGCTGCCTTAAAGGCATTAAAGACTTGCCACAAACCGCGTGCGGCCATCTGAAAAAGTTAACTTTCTGTTGCTTGCAAGTGACGTTTTGTTCGTGTCGCTACAAAATGCAGACAGTAATGAAACGTGATACCTTGTTATCTTTTATCTAGACCTGAGATGTCCACGCTGCTATATGTACACTGTGTTGTGGGTATTGATCGTAGCTGTATGTATTGACTGTACACTGGTGTCTAATTACCGACGGTAGCAAACAGTGTGTGTATTTTCTGGGATCGATGGTGGTGTCTAACACTTCTGTTACAACTCATTCGAAACTAGGTCAGATTACCGGCATGAGACGTTTCTTTGTGCGTGAGTCTTCACACCCTTTAAGTCTGGTGTGACTACATACCAGTCTCTGCAGATTTATCTGCTTCCCTAGTGTCTTAATATGAAGGTAAATTAAATGTAATTAATTTTGCCAGCCTAGTGTTACACTTTATGGTGGAAGGCATATGCCTTCTGAATATTCAGTTATACTTCTGTACAAACTGGATGCTGTGTTTATACAGTTACAGCCACTGTAATAAGGTGACCAAATCTCTTCCAGGCAGTCCGGGGACATTGTTGACATGAAGTGTTACCTACTTACACCAGCAGTTTATTGAAAGCAAGCGATGGGACTTTGAGTGCCTAGCTATCAGTGTTTTGGTGTTTTCTATGTTGTTTCAAGGATGCTATGGAATACCCAACACCTCATTCACAAACAAGTATTTTTGTGTAAAATTAAATCAATTGCCAATTTATCACAAAATTCAAAAAAGATGTTTTCCAAGGCTACAAAATTATTTCAATGATCTGGGTTGCTTTGATCAGTGATTCAGGAACAAACTTTTTGTTTGTGGTTGTAAACAATCACAGCGTACCTTCGCACTGTTCCATAACATTGATCAAATAGAAATATTTCAGGTATTGTTTACAAATTTGGGGATATTCCCGGAAAAGTACATCAAATCTGGAGACACTTTTAATATCGGAAGGGAACCATGAAATCCAGGGACTGTTTTTTTTCAAATCGGGGACCGACATCTGGTCACCTTACAGGGTTTAACTAAAATATGTAAAACTGCACTCTTACAAGATTTGGCAAATATTGTAGTCAGTAGCTACTGTATGTAGCTTGACCCAAAGTGAAAAAGGATCATAATATTGCTCAAAACTAAAAATTATCTGTCAGATATCAGGGAAATCTTTATTTAGTTGGTCTGATAAATTGATTTGAACTTTTAGTTTAATTCAGCCTCTCCTGTCTCCTTCCTTGGCTTAATATCCAAATTGTCAATGATGTAACATTGCTTGAAGTATGCATACATACATCTTTGTACTGTAGGCCTGTATCTGTCTTCTTACTGATTGTTGTTACATGCCAATCATATAAGTGTATTGCTGCCCACAAATTTAATGGCTCTGATAGTCTGATATTCATAGCAACTTATTGTTAATACCCTGTGACCTTTGAAATTTTACAAAGGTATTCGGTGGACCTTACTGGTTAACGTAATTGTCACTAGAATATATGTTTTGTTTTGTTTTTCCTTTATGATTTTTTTTGTGCTTGTTTATATTACTGAAGTTTTCCATTTCCACTCATCCATGAGACAAATTGGAAAGGTTATGCTTATATGAACAATTCTCACAAGGTTAATTGTCAACAAATTATTTTCACTCTTAATTTTAAAGAAGAGAACTTGTTTGTCACAGGTCACTAACGTTAAGATATTCAAATATATACTCTAGCAGTGTGATACAGGACTAGTGTATGAAAAACACTGCTGGATATAGTAGATGTATACCAATACACTATGTAGTGTGGTATGTAGTACATGCCAATGAAATATACTATGCAGTGTGATATATAGTACAAACCAATGAAATATTCTATGCAGTGTGATATATAGTACAAACCAATGAAATATACTATGCAGTGTGATCTATAGTACAAGCCAATGAAATCTACTAAGCAGTGTGATATTTAGTACAAACCAATGAAATCTACTAAGCAGTGTGATATTTAGTACAAGTCTATGAAATACACTATGCAGTGTGATATATAGTATTAT
>KN882295.1:161705-176354 GCA_000934455.1 Apostichopus parvimensis
CCTTTATAGAACTTTGTTAAATATGTCTGCAGCCTTTGATACCATTTTACACTCCATTCTAATAAGTAGGCTGGAGTGTGGATTTGGTATCACTGGCACTCCTATTGCTTGGTTTAGATCCTGTCTTCAAGACCGTTGTATGCGAGTTTCCTTTAATGATGTTATGTCTGAGCAACATATCATAAAGTATTCTGTGCTACAAGGTTCCATTGTGGGACCATTATTTTGAAACCCTACAATGACAACCAATGCCGTTTGTATTTTTGGCTTGTGTTTAGGCTTGGTGTTTGTTTTTATTGTGTAGTTTATATTTGTTTCTGTAAAGCGCTGTGATCTTTTGTAGGGCGCTCTATCAAATACCTAGTAATAATAATAATAATAATAATGTGTATGAAATACACCATGCAGTGGGTATAGTACAGTATACCGCAATTAATCTGGCAATTCATATGTGAACACAGTACTTTACTAGTACAGTGCATGAAGATGCATTGTATTGTGCTTGGACCAGCTTAGGCACAAATTGTACATAGTCTTAGTCACTACACATTACACAAATTATAGGTTTCATGATCACCACAAAAATAATTAACACCACTAATTAAGACCAACTTGAGGTCTTCTAGTGAAACCATATAACTGAATGTCTTGTCACGACAGTGAAGCCACACAGGACATAGTTTTGCAGAATAACATGAAAATGGATAAACAATCCGGCAACTGAAGTAATTTATTAACGAGTCCGTAGATTCTACAAACTTCAATCAAAATTTGCACCAATCAAATCTCTCTGTTTTGTTTAGGACCATTAGGCCTAGGACTACTTTCACTTTCGTGGCTAGCCTTTGTTTGGTCCCTTCTCTTACATAGTATCTTTCTTTCAGTCTTACTGATGTAGCTTGCAAAATTGTGTCATTTCCTTCCATTGCAATGAATAAACAGGTGTTTTCAGACATTTCCTCTGTGAAATTGGGTCAAATAAGTGGACGATATGAGTATATATAGGTCACATTTGTGTAATGAACATGCTGATATGGGCGGTCGCAGTGATTTTACGGTAAACATTTTACGCCATGAGGGCAACAGAAAATAAATTTCTTTCTTTCGATTGCGACAGCTTTTCTCCATTAAACCCACCTGTGCATTTAGAATAAGAAACATTGAATCTGCTTCGGAAGTTTGTTTTCCGAAATTCATCAGCAACACTTATTAAGACTTTAAAAGAACGAAGAACGAAGAAACGAATGGAGGGTGTGTCTTGCTCTGAACTGTCGTCCTATTCCTGAGAGGTAGTCTGAACACTAGTTATATATCCTTGAGTCTTTAATAATTTTTTGCAGCCAAGTATCAGTATCTTTTGTTTAAGATATCTGGATCATTGAATTTGCTATTTTTCAAAAAAATAACTTCATGTTTTGGCATTTCATGTATGTTACTTTAATTTATCATCTGGTTGCTCTCACTGCAAGTGCATTTAGGGTTGTCGCGGTTTCTGATAAATGTCAGGTTGCATTCAATGAGTATTCCTTCTGTTCTTTTCTATCTACAGCACTGTCTGTTCACATGCATCCATAAGCATTATTCTACAGAAGCGTGGAGAGAATTTGCTGACAACAATCCAGACATAGTCTCGGTGAGTAAGTGCTGTAGCCTCGGTGAGTGAAAGGAGGCCGTTAAATGGTTTCTGCTTCAGACGTCACAAAACACGCTTCAAGAAAATGATGGGGAATTATGCAAACCAATACCTTATACTTCTCAATTTGTTAAAGTGGGCTTGATTTCTTTCATGCAGACTCATGCAGATCAATTGTGCCGCTGTGATTGGTTTAATGAAAGGTTAGAATGTAAATGGGGAGGATAATGGAGGATGAAAGCATTTTGAATTTCTGGACAGGAATTGGACTTGATATAACTATATGCATGTTAATTTATGCTTGTAGTTAGATCTTAGTCTTCAATAAACATTCTGCTAATATTGACTTGACATAAATAGTCAAGTAAACAGACAAAAATACAGTTCACATATATATATTGCTTGTGCATTTGGAGACTAATAGTTCCTATTGTTGCTTAGGAGTTGTTGCTATGGAGACTGTGAATGCTAAATTTACAGCACATAGATAATCCTGCAATTAATTTATTAAACCAAATCATGCATTGTTTAATAGTTTCTCAGTCAGTATTACCTCTGCTGATTGACTTATATTTTGGAAATATCATTCAAATTTTTTTCAATGAATCTATATTTCAAAATGATATAAATTTTTGTATCTTCTTCAGAATGTTGCAGTCAGTTCAGGCATCGGGCAGAATGATTTCCAGAAGCTCTGCGAGATCATCACAGCTGTACCATCGTTGAGGTACATATGCCTAGACGTTGCCAACGGTTACTCTGAACTGTTTGTCGAGTTCCTCAAGAAAGTTCGTCACCAGTTCCCAGACAAAACTATAATGGTAAATACAACACTCATCATCCAAAGCTCCCATTTGTGTGTAGGTTTAAGGTTGCATATTTTATAGGGATTCTGATTCCAAATATAATGAAAACAAAGTAGATATGTCATGATTACACTTTTGTTTAGTAAATCAGGTTTTTTTGGATTTCATTTCTCGGGTTTTGATTTTGAAGGTTTCGTATAATAAAGTTTGTGTAATGATCTTGCATGCATATTACCAAGAGCCTTTCTGGTCTTTTCTTAATTTCTACCTTAAATATTCCATGAATTTCCATTCTTCACCTCAGATTATGAGAAGATATAACTTTATTTGTGTATTGATAAGTTATATATGTTTGAACTTCCAGACCATTATCCTATTCACATCTGCTTTAATACAAGTGATGTATTTAGTGTGCATTCAGCTGCCATACGGTACAGAAACTGGATTACAGCAGAAAAAAGGTTAACATTGGAAGTTATACAGAAAAGATGGAAGGAGAACATCTTGGTCCATTCCAAATAAACTGCACTACTCAAATTTTACAATTTCAAAGATACCCAATTTTATTCATTTCTGTAGAAATTTAAAGCACACCCTGTATCCCGTGTAGAACTATGTGACATTGCATATAGGATGAACACATCAAATTACTTAATTAAGTTTCTCTCTACGATTCATTTGTTTCTTATTACATAATTTAGACATACTGGTAGTCAATATCGATTGCCAATTGGTTAATATAGGCCTATACCTCGCTAACGTAAAAGAGCAGACGTTAATTGCTACTGCTGTGTAATTTCCCAGAGATAATATAATAATGGCAACGTTAATAAACAGAAAAGCAGCTAGGCATGACAGTAGTCAACATCAGAATGAGCTATGCAGCTGGGATTGGCTACTAACAAGTTCATTTTTATAATACATGACTTGTAGTTTAATGTGTTCAATTTTTTTTTAACTGGAGTTGTTTTCATTTGCCATATAAACATCCCTGCTGCTTAGGTAGTACTGTGTCAGAAAGTAAAACTGCACCAGCTGCAAAATACCCTACTTCTGCCAGGCTGAATAAATATCAAATGATTGGGATTATGGTAGCAGGGTAGTAGTGTCAAGTGTGTGGAATTTTACAGCACACAAGATTGCCGTGCTGCAGCGCCCTCAGAATCCTCCTTTTGCCACAGTACTTTGATTCCTTCATTTCTATCCAGTATCCTTTATACAAAGTTATGTACTTTCTTCGTTAACAGGCAGGCAATGTTGTGACTGGTGAGATGGTGGAGGAACTCATTTTAGCTGGAGCAGATATAATCAAAGTTGGAATCGGTCCAGGTTAGCTTCCAAAATATTAAAAATCTCTCATGCTTTCAATTTGGCATATAATTTTTCTTGTCTGCATGTCATATCTGTAAGTTAACACATAACAAACTATTGTTTGCTCTTATGCTCTTATTTGTAAGAAAAAGGAAGAACATCATTCAAACTCTCTTACACAAAACATCAGCAAATCAGTGGATGGTTTGTGTGTCCTTGTGGTGTGGGTACATGTAAGCAGAGTCTCACATAAAAGAGACAGCAAGAAATGGAAGGGATATAATATTTGTGAGCCATGGAGCACAGATCATTCCCTTCTCTGACACATTAAATGTAGAAGTTATACCTTTCATCAATCTTGAAGCCTTTGAAGGTAAATTTACCCCTGCACCCCCCCCCTTTCCCTCCACCCTGATCACAATCTATACCATACTGCTACAAATAAACACAAAACTAATAAAATCTCCAAGCTTATAGCATAAACAGCCTTGGAATCAAAGTTAGCAGGCTTCTATCCTATGCATTTGCCCATAAAAGCTCTAAGCCAACAGTGTAATGTTGTAGTCACTATACCCTTTAATACTTACACAGGCTTCCTGTCTCCTATTATGTCTTTCATACACATTTCTTGCCTAATCAACTCAGTGTCTTCAATTGAAGCTGCCTCCTATACGTTGTTTGTTTGCTCAGATTTGCAACATCCACGGTTTTGTTTGGCAAGCATCTTGACTTTATAATAACTTACATACAAGGATACCTTTCAACACAGAAGCATGGTTTCTATTTTATTTCTATCGTGGTGCCTCCTTATCCTAGAAGTTTATGTCACTTATCGCTGTGGCAACATCCATTAGCTTTTGTTTTTATGATGCATGTAGCTTATCAAATCCCTGATTCAGCTTGTCATGTCTGTGTTGGTTAATGGTTGCAGACAATACGTGCTCTGAAAGAGAAGAGATAGATTTGTGACTCAAGCCGGTCTTAACAGCTCACTTGATAATGTCAATTGATATTGGATTTTAGACTTCATTCCTTTTTGATGCGATTGGTGTGGGTGTGTGTGAAACAATTGGCTTATAGACACTGTAACTCCAAAATTGAAGTTTGAATGAACTACATATTCAGTATGTGGGTCCACCTTAGTGAACTCATGCAAGAACCCTTTACTTTTCTGTAGAGGTCAACAGAGGTCAAAGTCTGAAAACCTGGTAGACACTAATTCCAAAATGAATACTGGATGAATAAACCTATACTTTGTTGTGATCAAGGTCACTGGTCATGTAAGGTTCAATAGAGGTCAAAGTCAGAAAACCTTGTAAACACAATGATTCCAGAAGTAAAGGTTGGGTGAACTTCATACTGTATGTGGATCCACCTTAGTGAGCAAAAGAACCCTATTGTATTCTGAAGAGGTCAAAGGTCATTTGAGGTCAACAAGTGTCAAAGTCCCTGGAAATTCCCTGGAAAACATGATAACACCAAAATTAAAGCTACAATTGATCTGTGAATTTTCCGATGCTATAATTTTCTTCTGGTGAACATATAGTTTGGTTAACTTCCGTTCATTTGTGAAGGGGCTCAGTATACAATAAGCCTTTAACAATACATACAGTCATCCATGAAATGAAATCGAAGAGTCCATACTCTTGTGTTGGGTGCTTTAAACACATTCAAGTTGCCATTTATAAATGCTAACACTCTGAACTTCCATTGGTCAAATGTTATCCCAATGGTCTCAAAATTAACCTTATTCTCTGTGATATATACTAGGTGACACAAATTGGACTGGTTTCAAAAATATTAAATAATGAACAGCTACTTATTGACCTACTGGTATTGACTAATACTATGTTCGTTTGGTTTGCTCTCCCATAGGATCTGTCTGTACAACCAGAAAGAAGGCTGGTGTAGGCTATCCACAGCTTAGCGCTGTCATCGAATGTGCAGACGCAGCCCACGGTCTGGGCGGCCATATTGTCTCGGTAAGTATCATACTCGCTATTTGCCGACATCAAGAAGCGGCATTGGTTGTCATTGTAGGGTTTCAAATAACAGATTCGATGTTTCTTCTCTTTTTTTCGTCCCAGTAATGAAGCTGGAGTACTTTTTGTATTGCTTTTGATGCAGTTAATTATAAATTAGATAAGTGACAGCAAACTAGAAGGGCTCCACCACACCACCACTTTTGCTATCATTCCTGTTGGATATCCTGCCCAATGGCTATTCAAGGAATATCAGAGAGTATTAGATGCATGATTTTAAATTCTCATTTACATTGAAATAATCATTACAAAGAAATTGATCATAGTGAAACCATGGCAAACAAATACAGTACTCCCATGTAAACTTATATTTGCAATGATTTTCATGAAATGTCATCATTTCTGCTGGTACAAAGTCAGGAGTAATTACTGGTACAAAGTAATGAAGTCTGTTTGTTGTAGATACTCAAGTACATCGATAGAGTATTCATAAGCATTCATGAGTATTCGTGACATCATTTCATGACCATTCATGAGTTGGTTTACTAGTCTCCCTTGAAGTCAACTTCTTGTTGACTTCAACTTCTTGTTGACTTCAAGTTTAACTCCTACAACTGTAATACCACTTTTACAAGTTTACAATTAAAATGTCTGTCCCATTTATCCTATTTTACTTGTTTCCTCTGTTTCCTATTTAGTATGCCTCTGAGGAGGATCTGTCTAGTATTAAAGCTGAGGCCCCTTATCTTTTTACATTACATTCTTCATAAGCTGTAACATAACATTATGAACAATTTTCCTCTAGTTTGTGAGATCTCAATTTGCCAGGCTTGCCATGTATATAGATGTAGTTTGTCCGATATGGTAAACTTTTGTCCAGACGGAGTTGCCATAAAGTTGCATCTGGACTGTTTCGTTAACATAAAAGATTGAATCATGCATGGATACCTTGTGAATAATGTGTTGGTATGATTGAAAACAATGCCCAATGCTCCTTCATAAATCTGAATCTAAAGCAATCAAACTGTCACAAATCATGGTACATGTAGAAGGAATAAATAATACTGCAGGATGAAATAAGGCTGGAATCTGCTGCCATCCAGAGAAGACAAATCTGTATATATGTGCTGTGCTATTTGTATACAGTCATTTTATCTATTTAGAGTACGTACTTGTACCCAAGCCCTCTGTTTAGCTGGAATGGATACCTATCCCAACACACCACGGATACATATCCCTACACACATCACAAATACATATCCCCAGGGTTTTTGTTAAGAAATGTAATAGGTGGGTCAAGTTGAAAAGTAGGCGAGACTGTCTGTATGCGGACATGAGGGAGGGGTCTAAGGGGAGGGGGTGCCCCCTCCCCTTTGCCGGAAAATTGCAATTTAAAAAGTCTCTAGATGCAAAATGGTGCAATGTACAGCTGTTTGGTCAATGATATTGCCCCCTCCCAATCACCCCTTTCTTCTGTCCTATTTTTCTTTTTTTCTCCTCAATTTTTTTATTAACACTCGGGTCATGGAGCCTAGGGAGGTAGCTATGCCACTGAACCGAACTTAGCAAGGGTGTGACGCACTTGCTGCATTAAATGAAGTGCGATCATAACAAAATGATAATAAGTCTACGGTACCTACAAAGTGAGTAGGATTTTACTGCCAAAAAATACCCAACTAGGTCTGTGATAGAACCTTCTGTTTTTTATTTAGCTTTTATCTCTGTTGAGCAACAATTTGTATGTCAAGTGGAGCCCTTCGCCTACCTCTACTCTCACCCACCCCTCGGCCTCATCTCCTCGAGGTGCTGTAATATCTGGACCTACTGCAACATATATACGTGAACTTGTGCAATGATCGAAAGAAAACAACCCATTCCAAACTAATTCACGAAGATATTGAAATGAGACGAAACAAAAAACAAACTCACGTTGAAGTTTCAATCACACCTGACCTGGTTGTGGATATTTATTCCTCTCAATTTTTTTCGTCATTTTTTTTTTTTGCGTCTTTTTTTTTCTTTTCTTACTGAGCGTCGCAAAGTAGCCGGGTCATGTACGTGCAGTAGGCGGGTCATTTGACCCGGGTCCCGGCTGATCCCTACACACCATGGATAAATATTTCCTACACACACCACAGATATATATGCCTACACACACCACAGATACATATCCCTATACACACCACGAATACATATTTCAATGAGGGTATCGACTACAACCTGATTAAAGGGGGGGGCAGCACAGCAATTCTTCCCTTTTAATTTCTTACCCTTCAAATCTACCCCTCACTCACCTGTCTTCTCTCTAGAGCACTCTTAATTAAACACTTATGAAGAAGTATTTGGTTGGTTTATAAAAAAACATGATTCTTAAAGTAGGTGTGTTGATTGTAGGATGGAACATTGTATGTTTCTATTGAGAACCCACATAACTTATTGTCATCTTTAATATACTTCTCTTACCAACAGGATGGTGGCTGTACATGTCCAGGAGATGTAGTGAAGGCATTTGGTAAGCTCTTGTAATTTATAAAATCTATGTATTCTTTGTTGGTTAACTTTTATGTGAGTGGAAGCTCCATCCCAGTCTAATAGCAGATTTGGATTTTTGTCAGACTTCATTCCTCCAATTGCTGAAGGTTTATCTTCATTAAACCTTTTTTGTCACAAAATCTGCAGTTTGTCATAGTTAGATTGCTGGAGAGACATCTGTAAGAATTGCTATTGTTCATATTATTAACTTCTAGCTGCTACCCAGATGCTTGGGAAATCACCCAAGCCAGATTAAAGCCTGCTTCATGCGTTCACAAACTGTTGGAGTAGGGTTGTACACTTTATAAATTTTATATTCTTAAATGGGAATAATAGTAGTACCTTTAGTTATAGAAATTTCATCACACAAAAGGTTCCCCATAGAATGCCAATGACATACCAACAGCAATTCAAGTTAACAACGAATCTTGAATAGTTGTGCTTATGAACATCTCGATATGTGATTTTCAAGTAGCCTTGGGATTTTTTTTTTTTCCAGTAGTGAATGTTAAATGCTGCCATCACCTACATCATGCTCTGAAACTATGGGAGAGATGTCAAAACTTAACAAGATGTCTGCAGTAATCTCTTTTAGCGACCGTTCGGGTTCACTAAACAGACTTTATAGTTAAAATATATACAAATTATCAATGAAAGTTTATCAGAAACCTGTGTCCTAAGGCAAAATGCATTTCATTTTAATGCAAAACGTTTTCTCCGATGAGGTAAAGTAAACTTTAATACTTTGGTTATGATTTTGTTTTTTATTCTTCGATATCTCTATTTTCGTTTCCAGGCGCAGGAGCTGATTTTGTGATGTTGGGCGGTATGTTGTCTGGTCACGACGAGAGCGATGGTGAAGTTATCCAGAAGAACGGGAAAAAATTCAAACTGTTCTACGGGATGAGCTCTGCGACGGCAATGAACAAACATGCTGGAGGTGTAGCTGACTATCGGTAAGTGACGTAGAAAGTGGTCATCAACGTTGCCCTCAAAATTTAAACGATTCTAAAAAGATTGCTGAAAGTTATCAAAAGGTTCTGGTCTTGGAAATATTTCCATACCTTGGGATGGAGATAAATTATACAATGAAATGGCTCAATGACGGAGAGACGGTTTTTGTTGATGATATTTATATAATCCTTGTTGAGGTTTGAATGTGTGTGACCGTTATATAACTGTTTAGCATACTTTTGGGTCAATACAGATCATCTTGAAACAGAATCATGATGAATTCATAATCTCTTGAGGTATAAATCAACGTTCCAGTGGCAAATAATACGATACTTACAGAGAAGATCAAAATATCCCACATTTCTAAGTGAAAATCCTGTCTCAATAATTTGTTTCTTACTCCAAATATGGTTTTTCGAAGGCGACTTATTTTGGTCAGAAAACCTCTTCATTTCTGTTGTATTAAATAGCATGTATTCTACAAAACATTTTTACTTTCCCTCTGTAAATTTTATTATCAAATTTTGTTTTCAAAGTGTTTAGATTATAACAAAGTTTCTCAAAGTTTAATCTTTCCTGTAGATGGTGTCTTGTGGGTAAATCATGTGTTCTTTGTAAAGAATATGAGCGAAAAGACAAAGGATATTTTCGTTTAACTGCCACGAAGACCTGGCTTACTCTACCATCTCCAGATATATTCTAAAAATCCACGAAGTTTATATCCTTTAATGACACAAAATAAAAATGAAACATTGCTGTTTGGGTGTGGTTTGAAAGATTCGAAAATAATCCACTTATGCCACTTGTGTAACCTTGTAATTTACTATCATGAACATTTATATACACAACATGCACTGAAAGTACACGTTCAGTGTTTTTTCAAATATGTTTTGGAGTCATTTTCTTTGGCTGAAAAGGTGTGACTTAGCTGGTTATAAGCCTTGATTGTTTATAACGAGTGGAACAACTTCAGCTCAAATTCTTATCATGAAGGTGAGTTGTGCTACACAGGCAATGGTTACTCTCTGTTTAGAGCTCTTTACAATAAATAACTTTTTGAAACTTGACGTTCGCAAGTTTCATATCATCCTTAAATTCAAACTTATTAAAATCATACTTGGTCTTGTTTAGTCATCTTTAGTCAAATTGGAGAGCTTGTAGATATATTACATAAAGATTGACAATAGTGAAAAATGATGTTCTTGTCGTTCATTTTATCCGAGGTATTTAGTAGATCTCTTGAAGACAGTCTTTTGCCACAACTCATTAAAGATTTTGTTTTGTTTTTTGGCTTTACAGTGCAAGTGAGGGGAAAACGGTTGAAGTACCTTACAGAGGCGAAGTGACTGATACGGTATTGGACATCTTAGGAGGTCTGAGGTCAGCCTGCACGTACGTCGGAGCCGGCAAGCTCAAGGAACTGAGCAGACGAACGACATTCATTAGAGTAACTCAGCAAACCAATAACATCTTTGGGATGACGGCATAAGCAAAGAGTGGGTTGTCAGTATGTACCAGCATGAAGTACATATAAAGTAGCTGCTATCATTGTCACTTGTGATTCATGTCAAAACCAGGCAAAAGATTAAATCAAGCAAACTAAAAGTAGCTGCTATCATTGTCACTTGTGATTCATGTCAAAACCAGGCAAAAGATTAAATCAAGCAAACTAAAAGTAGCTGCTATCATTGTCACTTGTGATTCATGTCAAAACCAGGCAAAAGATTAAATCAATCAAACTAAAAGTAGTTGCTCATGCTTTTAAGATCATAATATAAACAAAAACTTTATGTTTTATTATCAAGTCTAAGTGTGATCTATCAGAATGGTTATTTTGTTGAGTATGACCAGCCTTTAAATTTTAAAAAAATCATAAGTTGAGGACGTTTTTTTATTCTTTAAAATAGGTCCGGATCAAATCCAGATAGCAGCATTGTGACATGAATTACCCCGATTATTGATCATCTTAATACAAAATCAATTTTTTTTTTTATCGACACACATGTGGTGTCAGTATAATACTGCAAATACCTTTAGCAAATACAACACGTTTTGTCAACGGAAATAAGTCAAAGAGGACCCTGTGGATTGAGGGATCTGCTAAAAGAGAATTGGGAAAATTCATAGTTTTACTGGGATAATTCATAGTTTTACTGTATCTTGTGTATGAGGCCACAATTCATTCACCTTAAGAGAAAACATTTGCTGTTTCTGTTACAAAATTTAATTGACACTACCTCGCTATTCTTCACCTTCTTAATAAGGCTTTTGTTTTCTTGGGATTTTTAAAGATTTTTTAATTATTTATATGTTATGTTGGTCTTTGCCCCAATTTTCCTCCCCTCATTAAAAACCTCTTGATGCAGAAATATTCAACAAATTTTCGTATCCATCTAAACAAATTATTAACGAAAGTAGCAAACTTTTTCCGGATAATTATGTTTCTGCAATGGAAAGAAATGGATTCCATCTTAGTATATGATTTAGAAGAATAAGAAATAACAGATGCATTATTTGAAAGATGACTTTAGGCTATAAAAAAATATCACTTTTGAGGAATTTGCAGACAATTAAAAGCATGCTCTCAGTCCAGGCTGTATTTCCATACCACATTCTTTTGTGGAAAAAAATGGCATATTAAGCATCAGTTGCATATTAATCAAAGTGGCTGGGAGACCAAGGTTAGCATGCAGACATGATCCTAGGTTTTAGTTCCCGTAGTAACACAAAAACCTCCATAGAAAAGAAAAATATACAAGACTTTTATGACCTCAAAATATCTTCAACATTGTAGTACGACTTTTTCAACGAAGAATGGTGATGGAAGTGTTCGGAAGGCTTGTCGTTCGTTGTGGTCGAGTTATTAAATTTTATAAACGATAAATGAATATTAACATTTAAGTCCTGGTGTGAGGACTGGAGCCGGTGTTATCATAAATTGATGATACTTCGGCGCTGAATATCTTGAAAATCAGAATGGCCACAGAGGCTCTTTTTTTATCCTCCTTCATTTTTTAATTCACCTTTTGACTTTGACATTTCAGGACAGGAATTCTGTCTGAAGTCACGGTTTGTACTCGAAGTACACTCTCGTTTTCCATCTAGTGAGGAAGACGCAACCATCATTTTTATGATTGTATCTGTCCCATTTATGTAGCATAGCTACTGTTATGAAATTGATTTTTTAATGTTTGTGTTTATATTCGGTGAATGATTTATCTGGTAACGTACAGCAAAATGCTATGCAAAGTAAGATAGAAATGTTGCAGAGAAAATTCAGTGTTTCAGAACGGCTACACAGAATTTGATCACCAAAGTTATTCCCTGACGTATTGTGTTCACAGTGGTTTTTGATTTTAGATTTATGTTCTGTGGGTTGGATTAATATTGTACAGGTTACATTAAGAACCGCTTTCAAGTTTGCTCTAAAGGATTATCCTTAAGTCAAAGGATTAGATAACTTGTAAGTTTTTAACCGAGCTTGAGTAGTAGGTGTAAATATTAAACCTTCCTTGTTGTAATGCAATGCTGTGAATTTGGATCAGATGTATTCAGCTTATCTCCCAAAAAAATATATCTCCATTAATTTATCTTCTTGCTAACAGACGCAGTCATTTTGTCAGTTGGTTGGGGGCGTTGTGGTTAAGGCAGTGGACTGGTGATCTAAGGATTACAGGTTCGAGCCCTGGCCAGATCATTTCGTTGTGTCCTTGGGCAAGGCACTTTATCTCCATTGCCTCTCTTCACCCAGGTGTATAAACTTGTAAATATAGCTGCGTGCGCTGGTTTGTGGCTGCACCCTATGGGAAGTCCCCCGGGGGACACGTGGTTGTGGTGCACTGTGGTGCCCCAGGAGAGATTGATTGAATTGCGCACACTTTGGTGTGTAGGTGTGACAAGTTACCAATGACCAAGGCTAAGTTGTCAAAGCGCTACGATCTCGATGTGGCAGCGCTATATTAAGTGTCTAATATGTATGTATGTATGTATGTATGGGTGTATGTATGTATGCGTGTATGTATGTATGTATGTATGTATGTATGTATGTGGTATTTTCTTTGAACATCATTTATTTGTCTAATTTTATGGAATCATGAGATAATAGGTAAATTGTCTTAAATAGAACATAGGTAAAACTATTGTTCTTTTTCTTTTTTTTCTTCTCTTTCTTTTCCTTCCTTCCATCAGTTGTGTCATTTGTTGGTGATTTATTTACTTGTCTGAAAAAGGTTAAGGCAAGAAAACTAGAGGTGGTATGGTTCTTTGAATTCATTGTCAAGTTTAAGGGTGAATTTATTATTAAGGGTCTTGTCAGAATTATTCACAAAAAATGGGACAAAAGCTTCTTGTTTGGATTAATTATTGATTGATGTCAGCTTCATAGACAATGGATGTTCATTTGATCCATTAACAAAGGTGTAAACCAAACATTTCCTTGACTTTATCAACCGAGAACAATAGACTTTACAATATAACAATAGATTTAACAATAGAACTATAACAATAATGGAAGACAAAAGAAGAAAATCTATTGTCATTGCTATGAAACCAAATGGTCTACCATACTTTTTACCAATTTGGACAATTTATAATGTTTTGGAAACTTTCGAGGTCAATATGTTTATTCATCTATATACATGATTTGTTTAGTATGTTTTCCCATTAACCAAGTTATTGTTCTCTACAATAGTTACATGAACTTATGGAAAGACAATAACATGATTTGCAAATTTACAGATATATATGTTAAGGAAATTTATCAACATTTACTCATACAATGTCACATTTACAATATCATATTTTATTAAATAAAACCTTTCACATAATGCTAGATATCGCAAAACTTCCTTTGGTTTAAAGGCATTGAAGACTCGCCCCAAACCGCGTGCGGCCATCTGAAACGTTTTGTTCGTGTCGCTACAAAATGCAGACCGTACAGTAATGAAACGTGATACCTTGTTATCTTTAGCTGGACCTGAGATGTCCATCGCTGTATTGTTTGTACACAGTGCTGTGGGTATTGACCGCAGCTGTATGTACTGACTATACACAAGTGTCTGATGGTAGAAAGCTGTGTGTGTGTATTTTCTACGATCGATGGTGGTGTCTAACAGTTCTGTTACACCTCATTCGAAACTACGTCAGATTACCGGCATTAGACGTTTCTTTTTGCGCGAGTCTTCACACCCTTTAAGATACTGTATTTGCAGATCATATAAAAAAATTAGGGTAAACTTGAAATTTTCAGTTTCAGAGTCGACCTAAAACTTAGTTCCTTATAAGTCCGATTCCGATCAATTCTGAGTCTCATCTGTTTCAGATTAGTTTTATATCAATCTCAGATCTCGGTCTCATCTGTTTCAGATTAGTTTTATATCAGTCTCAGATCTCGGTCTCATCTGTTTCAGATCAGATTTATATCAGTCTCAGA
>KN882296.1:3723-15771 GCA_000934455.1 Apostichopus parvimensis
CCCCCCACCCCTACAATGAATTCTGTGGTATATTTAGTTATATAAGTTAGGTCGGTATTGCAAGATGATGTCTAAACGCAAAGTTATGATAATAACTACTTTTGAATGTTTTGTGTGAAGATGAATAGGGGGAGTATTGACCCCTTCAATCACTAGACCTATATGCTGGGTTTTCTAATCTACATGATGGATTGTAGCATTAATCCTATGACTTTTTTGTTTTCATCAATCAAAACTTTTACAAAGCCACCGCAGTGTTGTATATTATCCAATTTCGTCTTTAATATACCTAAATACGTTAGCATCCACAATTTAAGTAAATTCCATTTTAGAAACTCCAAATGTTAATCAGATTTATAGCGCTATTCACCTTAAATGAATTATGGAGCGAAACGTCAAGGTCTTCATAATAAATTAGCTAATTAGACGAAAGTAAGATACTTACCTTTACCGGCAAACGTGACCCCGAGAAAAAGTGCAGCGATTAATACCTGCAGTATCTTATGACAGAGGAGTGCCATCGTTTCATTTATACTCCCTCTGTTGATTATTCACATGAAAAGAAAGGAGAAAACAATCATGACGTAAGTTATGACGTATAATAGACTATAAGCATTGTGTAATTTGTTTTGGTTACTTCTGTAAAGAAAATAAAAACTTTATATTATCTTGTTAGATTTTCTGGAATATATTATTATTCATGAAATAACCATCGCTTTTTGTTAAATTATATTTTAAGTACCGTGTGTTCACCTAAAACCTCAATTATGGCAAAACAAAGCTGTATATATCCTAATAGAATGGCTCTTTATCCTTTACATAAAAAAATATATCACTACTGCTTCTGAGCCATATTGTTTTTTGCGCGCCCACGCGCGCGTCAAAGGGGATCCGGTGCTCTATATTTAACCTCGTTCTCGGCTTATAGGTCCGTGCTTTATCTAAGTCAAGCGTATATATTTCTGAGGACGTGTGAACTAGAAAATGGTTGGGTAAATTTCACTCATAATGAAGTGTATATACATTTTACAGCACTGCACAGAATTGCATTAGTTTCTTAATTTTGATAGAAGCACAGATCATGTCTCTCAAGAAACCTAAAATCAAACATTTTGTTTGTGGGTCATGGGACATAAACGAACTTACAGAGAGCTTTATCCCACTCTTGCTCTTCCCCAATGCCACATCACACCCTTACTCTTCCACGACCCAACCCCACATCCCACCCCACCCAGCCAGCGAAGTGAACAAGTTGCACTGTTTGTTGATGACTTTAGCATACTGTCAATAAACTTGTTATAAACCATCGATTATCGGTGACCCACTCCTTCCCCGCACACACACCTAGCCACCCACTATTCCCTTCCCATCGCCCCTATCTTCACCCAACCTGTCCGAACCCACCGTTACGTCATGTCCATCACAACTCACGCTTCATCGTCATACGCAGAAATATTTCTAGCCAAGAAATAATATTTTTGTGCCAAGTCACGACATACGAGCTAAGCGAATGTACATGTTAAAGTATGAAGCCTTGCAGGCGTTTTGTCTTTACGAATTCTCTTGTTTCTAATGTCATGTTAAATTCTTGACGCGACAAAACGCTGCTTGGATGTTTCACACATCTTCAAAAAGTATTAAAAAATAAACGAATGAACCAATCGTTAATTCTTCACTTCTCTCTGCATTGATTTCCTTCTCTTTCTTATATTATTTTTTCTTCTTCTTATTTGTTGTCATAATTTAAATTGATAATTTTATTGTGAAGAATTTGGTGTGAGCAATAAACTGAAAATTATTTATATTTATATTATTTGCAAAATCAAATTTTCAATTGGTTTGCCAAAGGTCGTTGTCCAATCTTGAGGAGACTTTGTGACTAAGTTTCATCACGGTGACTGATGTAGTTAGGGCAATAAGGATTTATGGAAGGGCATTCAAATTGTTCCCCACCTGAATGTCGCAAATACCTCGACTGATAGTTTTACCTCCGAAAGACAATGGAGGTGAGGTGTAACCCATCCCTTGCGACCACAATGACACCTCCAATCCAGAAAACATAACTAGCAAGTGGCGTTACCACGTATACTTCTCTCCAACCCCCCAACACCCCCCCCCCCACACCCCACCCCTCCACCTTACAAAACGAGGTGGTTGCAGGGGCGGATGCAGGATTTGTGACAGGGGGGGGTCTGACTGGTCCAGCCGCGCCTGAACGTAAGACTATCTAAGCGGAGCGCCACCATCGGTTGGCGCGGAGCGTACCAGAAAATTTTTGGCTTTACAAACCCCCCAGATGGCCGGAAACGGCACTTCCCGAGTATTCTAAGCTGCATGTACCTAGCCTGAAAATATGGATCTCATGTCTGCAATTTCTCAATTGATGAGAAAAGAACAATCTATGAAATATGGTAATACATATCAGATGAGTTGAGATGATACAAAAATCATAATGCCTTTAGCCCCCAATCCCCCTCCCGTTCCGTCACCACTGTTTGATGCAGGGCCGGATCCAGGATTCTGGAAGGGTGAGGGGTTTGGCCTCCAGTGATCCTAGGGTCTAAGGGGAGTGGGTTTCCCTCTATTCATTGTGAAATTCTCTTTTTTTCTCTCTCTTTTTTTTTCTCTTTTTTTTCTCTTTTTTTTCTCCTTTTTTTTTGGGCCAAGAGCAGGGGGGTCCGGACCCCCTGGACCCCCCCTGGATCCGCGCCTGGGTTGCTACACTGTAACTTGCACACACATTTATTGCTTTATCTTTGACTATGATACAACACGCTAAAAAAAGCTTGTCAACAGTTATCCTTTACCTATTAGCCATAATCCTTCAAAACATAAACACGAGAATGTCTCCTCGATTCTCATTGCTACATATTTTTTTTTTTTAAATCAAAAATAGAGTTAAATTCTGACAAGGTATTTCCTATATACAGAAATATAAAATAGGGTTTCTGTCTTGTGAAATACTCATATCCCTAATTGCTTTCGATTGATTTTTTTTCTCTTTTTTTTTTTTGGCTGTATTTCAAGTGTTATTATTCAATTTTGGAAAGCCTGTTTGGAGAGAGGCTATCTCGTTCAAGGATACTACATCAAACAGGTGTCCTAGACGAATCAATCTTGACCTTACAAAAAAACTAGAACGAGAAATTATTAAAGACGATTTGTTTGTCATGGATTAAGAGAATTGAAGTGGGTCGAATCTATATCTTATCACATGATGAGGCTTAATCGATTGATGGATTTATTTTATTGATTGTATTAAAATTTTGGTCCCATTATTGCATGTGTAGCATATTATTGATGATAATACTACCTCAAAATTGGTAAAGGGCCTGATGTTGCAATATATATATATATATATATATAAACGAAGAATTTTCTTCAAAAATCTTAAAACTTAATACTCGGAAATAAAAGCGACCTTCTCTTGAAAAAAAAAAAGAATTTGAAGAGTTTCGATCAAAAGTTATCGTCAGTTTCAGAAATACCAAGAACGTCAAAATCTAGTCTTCCGTTAATTTCATTCAATTAAAAGACATTTCTCTTGAAAGAGAGAGAGAGAGGTGGAGGTGGAGAGAGAGAAAAGTTTATGTAAGAACTTTCTATCACCGATGCTATTAGCAACAGACTCTTTTCTAGATAATATTATCTCTTTATTTGTTCAATATAATGCCATCAGTATATTTGACCTGAAATATGTTTGAAAGTCAAATAATTTTCTTCACATCACAGACGGAAGTTATTTTTTATAATACTTCCAAAAGTTATTCCAAGCATTTTATTTTGCAGAGTTTAAATACATTACCATGGTTCGAAAGTCAAGAGTTCTTGATGTATTGTTTTAAGCTAACGAAACACTATCATATTGTTTATTAACAATAGAAATCGAAAACGCGACAATTAAACAATAAATCTACAGCCGTCTGGGAATCACCTCAAATAACCAACTATTATTATTTTTGTCGAGATGAAGAAAGACATTGGAAATCCGATTTTCTCAAGAGAGTGCTTTTAAATTCTTTTCTTTGTAAAGAACGGAGGGGGTGGGTGTTGGTTCGTGTTGATCTCATCGATCGAGAAACAAACAAAAAACAATAACCAAATCTGTAAATTGAAATTCCTCGCTTTTTTATTCTCCTATGAAAGTATTATATTATACGTAACTTAACGTGCCCCAGTAGGTAATGTGTAGTATCAAATAGTTCGAACCAGGTCACAATAAGGACATTTACCTCAAGATGTCGATCACACGATGAAACAAAAAAAAGGCGGATATTATCGGTTTAGAGTTCACTGTAAGAGAACAATGGAACCATCGTCTGCAGTAACTTACTCTACTACTACGAATCACACATTGAAGACTAATGGTACAGTGGCCTTAATTCAGCGACATGCCCTTTCTACCGTTCACCAGGAGTCGCTCCCCCTGTTTCTGCTGTGACCATTTCATGGGGAACTTAACGCATCCACCTCCCTACCCCAGGGGGGAATGTGCCATCCCTTTTTCCTGCAACAAGTTCTTTGTCAAATATGTAGATATCACACTGCCTTACACTGTAGCAACTGCCCTTCTGGTCCTGCTGTGTTTTTAGTGCAGGAATGTGAAAGTACATATTTTTGGTTATTTCCAACTTGTTAATAGTTAGCCTATTTACATAGGCCTTTTTATGTTGGACAGTTTATTTCTATTAAACTTAAGTTTTTGCATGCTAGGGTTCTTTTCTGTTCTGATGTGATGATGTCCCTAAGGACTTGGAGATTGGTGAATGGTAGTGAGTTACAGTTTCGACATTGCTATGTGATGTCCTACCAAAATAAACATCAACGGTAGACATATATTATGGCTGTGTTCAGTGTCCGTGTTGACGAATGTTGGAAAAACAAACGAATAACATAAAAGAAACTTATAGGCAGTCACTCCTTTTAAATCATTAATATGTATAATTAGCTAATGTATATTCATAAAATAAAGCTAGAATTAAGAAAAGACTTGTAAAATGATCAATCAAATGGTTGATTTTGTTAGGAGTTGCAGGTATTTTCATGATTTCTAAATGCCTATTGGAGTGATTATGACAATGTTGTTCATAGGTGTCCGTAGACATTTAAAACCAAAACAATTCTTCGTGTGGTACCCACTAACCCATGGTGACGCTTCGCTTCGATAGTGTCCAAGAATTTATACTTTCAAGCCTTCTCAAGCCTATATAGTGCCTAGGGCCTACGAGACAGTTATTCCTCCCTAACTTTTCCCCACCTCAAAATACACGCCACTTTCGACTGAATCAAGTAAAATAACTGATATAGATGGAATGTTTATAAAAAAAAAAATAGTAGGCCACATAAGGTTTTGCCATAAAGTTTTGTAAGTTATCCTACGGTCGCTCATAAAATGAAAAAAAGGTTCGCTCACGCTAAAAAAAAAATTCCCTCGGGTAGCTGGCAAAATTTTTATGCTATATACATATATAAATACGGTAAAAGAAAATTTCTCGATTCCCTCCAATAAATGTAAATATGTTTTATCACCGTATGGGGACATCTGATAGTACACTGGCTAGCTGCTAAAATACTTTTTTTTCTCGGGAAGAGTTGTGGTGATTCCCCCATTTACTTAGAAACCCATGATTAAAGGAAAGTTCAACTGATTAAATTTGATTGCTTAAAATTTAAAAAAATACTTGACGTCAAAATCACACCCCCATAGTATTTTGTGTGCAAGGGAAGAACACGAAAAAAAAAACGTTTTAATTCATAATTTGGTAAAAAGAAAATTGTGAATAGCTCTGCCACTACAAAGTAACTGTTGTCTTCATGACAATTGAACTGGAAAAAAATGAGTTTGTTTTTCTTATTATAATATTTAAATTATTTATCAACAGAAGAAAATACTACATTTCTGCAAACAAACAAAACAAGTTGCATTTTTGATAAAAAAAATCATCAATAAAAAATCGAATATTGACAACTGAAGCATATATGTTAATTATTAAATTTTCAAAGATTAATCAACAAGAGAATAACGACACGAAATTAAAATTCATTGAAGAAATATGCCGTGATGGCATCATATACCAACCACTGAGTTCCACTACCTGGAGCAAGGGAGTGCTTAGTGAGTCATCAATATAGTTTACATTTCAATCCACCATATCTCGATTTAGGTACAATATATTGAGATTGTGTCTTCAACTAAAAACTAAGGTATATTTTGTTATTCAAGACAAGTGTTTATATTGTTAGCCTGCACCGGAATATGCCTTTAAATGAGGTAGACAGCGATGTGTTAGTGATATGATTATATGCCTCAACGATATATAAGTCCTTCAATTGAACTGCATGGACTAGTAAGTGCTTCCCAACTGTTGATTGACAGGTTGACAAGATATATCATGAGTGTTTCGAGAAAAAAAACGGATGTGCAGCTTAAATTATTCATCAGGCATAGCCTTATACTATATGCATAAACCATATTATAGATTAATGGAAGCACTTTACAAATACGTCTTCTGTATCATACTTGAAACGTTTAGGAATGGTTCTTGTAACTTACATAGAACCAAATATTTTATGGACGTTTCAAATGAGTTCAGAACGACCACCCCGTGTAAGACAATAGGAAATTTCAGTTTCAGAATAACTACGGCTCGTATATTTACTATTTGGCCAAATTTGGATCTTGTAACGTTTTATTATAGTGGTATTGTCTAGTATCTGTAAGCTGGTTTGGTTACAGTTGGGGTCCTACATGAGGAACAAAATCCTTATTTTTAAAGGGCATCCCTTCCTTAAGATGTCTAACACATCCCTGGTTGTTAGGGCAAATGCTTCAATAGTTGTTGAAACAATATAACCGTATGAACAGGGAGTTGTTCCATAACAACTCCCTGGTATGAATATGATAGTAATGAGGCACAATGATGGTGGATATGCTGATTTTCTTTCTTTTGAACTAAAATTTTACCTAAGTTTTGCATAATTAAACAAGAGCAACTTACGGTTTTGCTTGGTTCAAGCCCTAGACAGAAAAAGAAAAGAGCAATGCCTGGTCAGAGTTAAAGACCTGTTCGAGCCGCCGTGCAGGGCACGGCTCCTGCTGGAAAAAGCACGTGGCTATACGGTACTTATATACTCAGTGGCTCGTGCCGAATTCTGATACTCTGTTAACAATACATCATTACGTAACGCTTAAGGATGCACAAAACCATGGCTAAATAATTAGCATCCACTTAACTCAATACTGAAAGCAATCAATAAAATACTTTAGGGGGTTTTCCTAAATCGTGTTGTGACAGAAACACACCATGCTTTCAGAGCTAGACATACATTTCGGGGTATATATGAACAAAGGCACGTATTCCTTTCGCATAAAACCAAGAACAAAAAATTCGTATAAATATTTGCGATAGTAGATATGGACATCAGGTGATGAAATTTAGCTTCCTTTTCTTACCCATGTTTCGATTGTATACATACAAACTGAAGGGGGCTTTAACCTTTCCGAATCTAAAAGTACATGTACAAGATTAAAAAGCATGGCAAAATACGAGAATTCTCCAAAAACGTATCCACTTAACAACCAGTGTAATATGTAACTGTTGAAAAAACGGCTTTTTAATTTTATTGGCATCCAAATGGCGTTTTTAGTAACCACGAAACTCTCAACAAATGGCTTTGTTCAATGTGCAAGTTCAGATTCATCGAATCTTATCATCTACTCCTCCTCTCCCCACCCCCCCCCCCCCCCCTCCCAACTCCCACCCTTCCCCGTTTAACTATATGAATTTATCAAAATTATGCAATATTTAACCAAACTATAAAAAATATGTTAACAAAGAAAGAACCCATCACTAACTTGATATTTACTGTACATAACTGGACATCGGTATATGATATAATAAAGAACAACATCTTTTTCGCTAGTTTAGGTTAGGATAGTTTAATTTCGTATTCAATATTCTAATGAAACGTTATTTCTACATGGCAATCTATCAATTTATGTACGGATGGATACTTCAGCTCGCCGTGTGTATGCTGGTTCGCAGTACAACATGCGTTGTTTTCTATGAGTTGGTAACAAATTCCTGCTTTCTCATTTTAATATATAAGCACTCCTCTAGGGGGCCACAGGAAACGCATAAAAATACGCAAAAATGTATTCTCTCTCTAAGTTGTCAATGATCTTGTTTGACATTGAGTGATCTTAAAATTACCATGGTAACCATGAACTACGTGAAGAGAAATGCGCCGAACGGATCTAATAAATTTCAACCTTTTTTTTATTATTAAAGATTTAACCCGACACAACAAATGAATTGGTTACTGTCGTACAAACTTAACGCAAACACATAAAGCTTACTCTCTATATTGAGTATTTGTGAGGGAATTAATGTTATATTTCCATCTTCCCCAGTGTGAAATTTGGAGGTCTAAAGTAACACATAAAGTGTGCATTTTTATGTGATCCCCCATCGGAATCCAAACCGTCACAACCCAAAGGGGACTAAAAACCAAACCCTACCTGCACAGTAACTAAATAAACTATCACCACCAAAAAAATACCCACATACCCTACCTGAATCCCCGCCCGCCCCCCCCCCCCCCAACCGAACCAGACACGAAACCTCTACAAAAGTTCAAACGGTCGGCCCGCCCGAAATTTTATTTTAGTGACGGTATTGATAATGTGTCAGGATGTGGGTTGAAACAATGGAGTTTTGTCATATTCATTCATATCGCTTTAAATTCACCACGTGACATTGATTAACTATATACAATTCCGGTAACCTTCATTTACACGATAAAACCTTCTGCAGTGGCTTTCTTGCCTTTTCGATTTTTTTTCATATATAGATTAGAAATATGTACAATTCTTCTGAAATGATTCAAATTTCATTGGTCTTTTTTTTGTTTTCCTTTATTTTCCTTTATTTTTTAGTGAAATCTATATAGCTGGGTAGTCGATAATTATTTCTACATGCATACTTTTTCCAGAGGTCACTTGGGGGAAAAAAATCATTTCTGAGAATGATAATTTTCTCGAGTAAGTTTTAAACTGACGTATGATTCCTACGCTGACATTACAGCGTATAATTATGTTTAAAAACCAGCTAAAACAATAGCACACCTGGAATTGCCTGCCTTGAATAGCGTTACACATGTTCATCAAGTTATTGTTCTTTTGCAAAATCTTGATTCATAATGAATAGGCTAATTCCAAAATTGTTAATCTGAAGAGTCAAAACTAATCAATTGACCAGAAATTTAAATAAGAGATCAGATAATATCTCATTGTTTCGCGCAATTGTAAACCAATGTTTTTAAATATGTTTCTGCTGAAAAATCTAGAAATGTAAACTACTAAAATATTCTTTTCTACTTAAGTGAGATTACATTTTGATTAACGGAAAGTGTTAAAAAAAGGATGAAATCACTTAAAAACGTAAACAATAAATCATCAGTGTAGAGGGAGGGGTGAGGGGGGGGGGGAATGAATCCAACATGCACAAAAATATAATGTTGGCGTTTGATCATTCTGTATATTCGTAAATATTATCCATGTACACCCCTACTCTATAAAAGATGTTGAATACGTATACCATGGATGTATGAATCAAATCTTTCTATAAATAATATATATGACTTTAACCAACGGAAAACACTACTTTTCAAAGAAAATCCCTCGTTCCATGAGGTATAGGAGCCTCAAGCCCATATATGTAAATTGAATAGTTTCTACTCACTTTACGGAAGTAGGCAAGCGATGATGAGTAGAGAAGTGCGTTTAATGTTGACAAATAATACAGAAACAGGAAACAGGAAACAGACAACTATATGGACAAATTGATTTGCTCAAATATGAATTTTATCTTGCGGTGTATTTTCAATAAGACGATCTCAACAGATTAATATATATATATATATACTATAACATATATAAAGTAATATACCTTGACAACCCAAAGAAGCATTCGGTACTTTAATCAAATTTCCAATAACCAAATGATACTTTCTTACAGAGTTATGTCTAGAATATTATCATGTTGTCAATAAAAACAACATAAAATATTAAAAACCTCGAAAATGAGGTCTCAAATGTAAACAGATAATTACTTAGATAACTGATATTGGTATCACACGTCGCCTCGTTGTATAATGGCGTCTGAACTTTGTATGGATTTTTCAGTGTTGATGCACGGTATAGCTCATCTAACACTGCAGTGGCAAGAAGAGTATTTACGTATATATATAGTTAACAATAAAGTATGGAAGAAATGAAAATGTGAGTACTTCTAGAAGAACACTAGAAAATTACATTTCCAAGTAGAGGGAAATATAAAATTTAAAATATGAGTACGAGTCTCCATAAATGTATGTTTTTCCTAAAGTCCGACTGATTCATAACCCTGTTTATAGCCAAATCTGTCTTTGCTCTGTTCCACTTCATGAATTTGCAAAACAAAGAAATATGTGGATATGCTAAGCTTCCGGGGCTTACACTGCCCATCCCCCACCCCCTCACCCCCTCGCTTCACTGGAACTCGAACGGGATGTACATCTGTAAGTTATGGAGTGTTAGCTCAGTGCGGTGCCTTTCAATCATAAGGTCCCGAGTTCGAGTCACTCCAAGATTAATGTATGTCCTCCAGTTACAGAGTTGTTGACAATTAACAATTCATAATCATGGACGTTAAATATGAATGTAAGAGACTGACTTCGGTCAGCTTGCGGCTTTGATAAGCCAGTGATGGCTTCTTCGCGAGTTCCTGCTTGCAGAAAGATCTAACATACATACATACATACATAATGCTTTTCAGCGTTCAGTGTCCCCTCCCCCACCAACTTACACGCTCGGCAACAAATGAACTTCCATGTAACAACTCTCGCATGAGCTGACGTTATAATACCATTCAAACTGCAGAGCACCGTTACGCTGGTTTTTTGTTTTGTTTGTTTTTTTCGTCCTGAGAGAGATTTTGTGCTCTCTTTAACCGGATCGATTTTTTCACGCAGTAGATTATCGATCAAGCGTCTCATGTTATAAAACCTCCAAAGCGCTACACTGACTTCATATCCGAAGAATTAATAGTATCATCGAAACACTTAACATCATCCCGAATTGAAAAACTTATCGCTGTGTTTGATTTTGTTATCGTGTTTATTGTTTGTTTCTGTGTTGTTTTTTTTTTGGGAGGGGGGGTTGGACGTTGCATCAAACTGAAAAGTCCGAAAATTATCAAATTGAAAATTCCGATTGAAAAATCTGATAAATGAATGCATGAAATGTTACATTCATAGATTAATCTCCCCCCCCCCCCACCCACCGCGTTCTCCCCGACCCCGGGTTAGTGTACAACTGACCTTGGAGTGTTCTTCCAGAATTTGTTCAACCATTCGTAAATGAAAAAAAAAATCAATTTATCAGCGCGAAGAATATAAAACATTCAAGTAAAATTGACGTAACCAACACTGTTGAATAAAATACCGGTACGTAAGCAAATGCGATTATCCTTTCCAGGGAAGGGAAGGGGAGGGGGCCGAACATGATCTGACGAAATTACCCATTTGCTCTTGCGGCAACATTTAAAAAATTTATATCTTACGACATAATGTGCAATGAAATATCATATGTGCTACATGTGTACCTTTGATCTGCTGGTTTGAAACATCCTATCATAAGTAGGCCGTGTGTACCAAGTCACGAAGAAAGATTATATTACAAGTATTCACTTACTGCATTTGTTCGGTATGCGATGAGGCCGCATCAATAGGATTTTGACAACTTTCTAGCCGACCGCAGAAAATTTGTGATTCCCCATACGAGCTTTAAGGCGACGGCCTCAACCTATGGGCAGCGACCCAATGTTTGGGTCTCAAAGGATTGCGATGGGCTGCGAGATCGTTTAAAAAAGCCGAGAACAAAATGTTAACTTATCTAAAGTAGAAAGCAAGCTGGACATGGTGACCTTATGTGACAATTTCAGAATTGCATCGATTCTTTAAGGAGATCGACGAGCTTGAAGCAAGCAAACACAGTCAACCATCGCA
>KN882296.1:16426-33264 GCA_000934455.1 Apostichopus parvimensis
CTTACCGCTTCCCATAGCTTGCCCGTCCCGCCACCAAAATACCACGTCAAGATCAAAGTTAACTTAAGAGGAATTTAATCATAATGCTTCGCTCATTGGTCTACATAGTCTGCTTTCACTGTGTAACTTCTAAGTTAACCTAAGTTAACCAGACTATGAATTTGGTTATGGTTTTGTCACTCGCTAATTCAGCAACGAAAAGTTAAGGTTGCATTTTTATACCGCAACAGATCAAATTTCTCTCAGTTATAAATTCACCGAGACAAAGCCAAAAAAATCGAACATAATCAGACATTCGATTTATTGTAGTTATAGATCGTGACGTAACGGATGACGGATGTTGTCTTTGTGAATTGAGTAATGAAAAGTTAAAAACAAAAGCAATATTGGAGGTCGTCCTATGTGTTTGATCAATAGTGTGATCTTGCCACGGTAAATAATATAACTATCCGGTGACGAATGTCGAAATAATACATAAATGCATAATTTATATTTTTATCAAAGTCAACATACATTGTTAAAGTACTATATTTCCAACAACACGATACATATTTTTTCTTCTTTTTCCCTTTCTTTTCTATTCTTTTCGCTTTCCTTTTTATTTGCATATTATTTTTTTGTTAATTAGTCATAAAATATGATTGTATCAATTATAAGCCTAACCAAAGGTGTCTTTTGTTTTGCTCCATGTTTGTTTATATTTTGATCCCTTTTGCTCCTTTTCTGAGAAAATAAGATGGAGTAGAAGAAGAAGAAGAAGAAGCTTTGGTTTGCTCCTTGAGCAATTACACTGTGTAGTATAAAATACATTAATGTTTCATCTAAGCTTCCGTACCTTTTTGCAAAACTTATATTATTAAATTTCAGAAGTTGGTAGTATTGTTTTATCATTGTCATGATTATATACGTATAATATACGGTTTTGGCGTGATATTTGAAGGTGGCTAAAAAGCGTTCGTTTCTGGTCAGTGGCGCCGAGAGGCAGGTCGGTCCCCAGAGAGGAAAGTATTTCACCGGGCCTGTCCTTGCTTTCCACATTTTTCCTTTAGTACCATGTATTTACAGAATATTTATAAAAAAGGGAATCAATTCAAGTTTTTAATTTCTCTTATATTTTACAGGGCACCTAATAGACCACGAGCTCAGAGCTTGCCTCTTACTCCTATGCCCTCTCCTCAACCCCCCCCCCCCCCCCGCCCCTCTCCATTTTCTTTATGCCTGCTTCTGGTTAAAGACCATAAATGTAGCCTCCAAAATGCTAGAAAGTCAAGTAATTGTCTCTTTCCTGAGTAACCCTCGAAAACATTATTACACTTTCCCTGGGCCATCCGGTTATCTAATTTAACGCTGCTTTAAAGTTGTCTGGGAATCATTGAGAATGTCGGAACCTCCAAGGGTGAAGTATTTTGAAAAATATTTAGCAATTCCTCGAACGCTCAAATACTCAGGCAAAATATTCTAATAAACTTGAAGGTCAACAGAGAGGAATGTGCTTGCATAGACTTATATGGCAACGCGATGTGCTATTAGCATAGTATACTTTAAAACTCATAGACATATGAATCCTCTTTATTTTATTCGCTTTCTTCATTTCGTTTGTTTCTGTTTTATTTGTCTTTGCTTATTTTATATTTTCTTGGGAGGAGGGTGGCAGTTCCTTTTGGGGATTGTGATTTTTCAGTTTTATTTATTTATTATTTTGTACTCCTTTAATTCATTTTTTTGATATTCTGTAATATTTATTCACATTATAATTAAAGATGAAAAAGTGATATTGATACGTCGAGCATTTCAATTTGACCTTGATAATAATAATATGGATTAAGATCCTCATGAAAATATTGAAATTGTGTTAACAAAATTGCTATTTTTTATGACTTATGAAGCCAGACAAGATCAATGTTCCCAAATCGATTTCTTCGAAGTGACGTTGTCATGAACTTCTATCAGGGCCGCAGGAGTTAATTAATGTAGACGAATGGAAAGAAAACATTTGGAACATTTATAACAGAAACTAGACAAGAATCTACAAAGACGAGAGAACAAAAAAGGTAAAACTTTATCTTAAACAGCATCACCAACGCTGACACAAGCTTTTAATGTTTCTCTCCCCGAAACAAGTCATAAAATATCCGGAAATTATTACTTGCTGAATATTATCAAACAAATATATCTCTCATGGTTATTTTATTTTTCTAGTATCCAAAATGAGGAAAGCATGATGAGAGAGGTGAAACATATATTTACGTGCTTTATCTGAACAGAAGATGCAGTGTCCGACGAGTTCGGAAGAGATATACAGCCCCCCCCTCCCTCTCCCCACCCTCCCATTATTGACAGGGGAGACGAGAGCAACGTCTGGCCACGGAGTCAATTATGTCACCGAGACCCCTCTTTGTATTTTTCATATAGCCCATCTTTTACCAGCCAATTCATATTTTACCCGCCCCTAAATTGACCGCGGGCCCTCTGGAATCTCACCCGAAACCCCCACTCCACCCACCCACCTCCCCTCTCGTCAGGCGTAATTATTTGGACAGTGCTGCCTGCAGAGGTGTAACATAGACGGTTCAGGCAGTTTATTGAACCAACGGTCCCAATGTCCAAGCCCCCCCCCCCCAGGGTTGGTTCCGGAATTATGAGCCAACAGATCAAAACTGGCAATCATGTTTTCTCATGAATAATTTAATGAGTACAAACAAGACTATTGCTTAATATCTCTGATTTGGTTGTAGTAGACACATTAACTGTCCAGTTCAATACCAGACCTGTTGTGGTGCCTGTTCTCTAATGATTGTAACATTTGTGGATTTGCGTCAAGTTCAGTTCAGATGAAATAAGGGTTGAATAGCCCCAACTCTCATGCACTCCCTAACCGGGAATACCCCCTAAAACCTTAGCTACGCCTGCACTGAGATTTTGCATATTACTTTCACGATTTCAAATGAAGATTTCAGAGTTGACATTTACGTCTAACCTGAACCAATTTTATCTCTTCGAAACCAGTACAAAATTAAAAACAAATCAACTCAAAACTTGTCATGTTTGGCGACAAAGTCATTTAAAAACATGGGCTCATTACCATGTTTGTATGAAACTTAATATGTAGCGGAAATGTCCCTCCGGTTCATTGTAAGAATATGTAAAGTAGGTGAGATATTGCGACCCGTGTTTTCGGTTTGAATTGGAGGGGTGAAATCTAACATTACTGGGAGGTGAAAAAGCATACTAGTTTATATGGACTTATAATAATAATATAACTAATAACTGTATATATGTCAACATGCCGTTAAAAGCCTTATGAAAACCCCTTTGCGAATCACCAGTTAACGTACATCTTTTCATTTTTTACTTCAATGCGAGACAAGCGAACACTTATGTTGGCATTTGCTATGTTCTTTTTCGCCCTATAGAACAGAACTTGTTTTCATTGATCTTTAATTTCTCGGTTTAGGACATGTTCTGAAAGTTTATCTTTCATGTTCGTAAACATTACATACCTTAATTACTTACAATTAAACTTACACATTACATGAAATTGCTTCTAGATCCAGTGAACTTATCAGAAGCTCTAATTTAATATTAAGTAGTTAATTAGTTACAGAGGAACATGTTAGTTTCTTCAATCTTAATTCTATGGCCATGATGAAAGAACAAAATGGAAAATGGAATTTTCAATGAAGCTTTCGTCACAGTTGTTTCTTTCTTTAAATCTATTTGGTTTTGTTTTTTATAATTTTGCTTTGTGCGACAATTTTGTCCATTGTATTTGTTATCTCGAGCAGACCATGAAATAATTACTTGTTAACCTTCATGCATTAAAAATATACGTTCTTTTCTTCACATATTTTGTTTCTTTAAATCTAGTTTTTTTTTTATAATTTTACTTTGTTGGACAATTTTGTCCATTGTATTTTTATCTCGAGTAGACCTTGAAATAATTACTTGTTAAGCTTCACGCATAAAATTCTACTTTTCATGTTTTAATATATAATAATGGATCCGCACAAGAAAAGGTGAAAACATTTAAAACACCAAAAAACAACGAACCGCTTTATATATGATCTTACAGACAATTAGAATGTGATAGCTCACATAACTTATAATGAATAATTATGTCGGATCTTTCGAACGTAATTTTTTTTTTCCGGTGAATAAAATTTGTAATTTTGCACCCCACATCAGCTGTCCCTCCTTCTCTGCCTGTTCAGTTCCGTAATTGACAAGTTTGAACCACCGATAAATTTAAAAGTCGTTTCGTAAATTATTTCTTCTCGAAACACAAACACTGTTCCGCAAGTTCTCCAACATAACCCACCTCCACACCCCCAGCACCCTCCCCTCCCTCTCCCCAACACAATGCACCCCACATTATTTTAAACATTCTCCAATTCCTAACGCAATGAGCGAAGAATTTGAACCTTACCTGTTAAAACGTCTTCTGTCTCTGGTCTGTAACTCTTCTACAAAAAATATCCCAAGGACACTTGAATGTTTCCGAAATACCTTTAATTTCTTGCAATTAATGTTACTTTCCGATATAGAAAAATATAGAAAAATCTATTCATTTTTCAGAATGTTAACAGTAAGTACTACGGCAAGTTTGTCCTTGCTGCTAGCAACAACGCAGTGCTTATACCTAAACGCAAGCAAGGTATCGACGGGTAAATTTGACGAGAAAATGTCAACATTTGAACACGCAGTTATCCTCTCGCACTCTCCTCTCTCCCTGCCTCTGCCCGCAACTTGCTAAAACTAACTAGTCGGATCGGTATACTCACTCTTAAAAGGAAACTGCTTCCCTGGTTATTAGAACTACTTTAATTTGGTCACCAAATATTGGAGTTTTCGGCGGTTTTCACCCGAACGGCATCTGTCACGTGGTTACATAAAAAATCGTTACTTGAGCAAGCGTATAGAGAAGCTGTGCAAACACGAGTAAAATTTCGTACGACTCGATTTCTGAGAAAATTTTCAATATTTCTCATGCATATTCATGTAGGAAACTAATCCGCCCACCCCGAATTATCCGCATCTTCGCTCGCAAATTTGCATCGGATCGTTCTTGTTCGTGAATGATTTATGCGAGGGAAATGCGCCATTTCGATATATAGAAATGTATTTTCTTTCTGAAATAATCTTAAGTTATGGCTAACTATGATAAACTGGTGTGTATAATTAAGCCAACTTGTTGAATCAAGTTTTTCATGTAAGTCGCCATTTCAACGGGAGAGATTTGGGAACATACATATTCATGAGGATTAAAGCGGTTCGCTAAACCAATTTATCCATATCCCCACCGTAGGAAGTATACATTCCATAGGAAACAATTTCTTTGCGAAGAATATATACGATTGTTTGGACACATTCGATTGGCTACCGTATATGATTTAAATGACGCAAACCAAGGAGAAGGAATATAATGACGTCATATAAGATAATAAGGAAAATGTGAATCCGTGATGTTAATTAACTACAACAGATCAACTAGTTTTTCTTTTCGGTCTGTTATTTAAATACTCAGACTATACGCAAAATTAAACCCTTTATTAACGAAAAATGCACAGATTCATCTTATTGTTAAAATAATTTATAAGGTTATTTCCGATTAAAAGTGCATGTCCATGAATTACAGATCAGACTTGCGTCGTATATATCCTTCACAAAGAAAAGCATTTCTTATGGATATTTGACAGTGAAGGTGGCACCAAGACCTCAATTTTTTTCATCTCTCAAGACAAGTTATAATGTGGCAAGTTGCATTACCTCAAGAAGTACGGTATTGTATGATAATACATGTGATTCAGTATTTCTCGGGTTAGGGTTATGGTTACCCCTAACCTATAGGGTTTTCCCGGTCCACATGAAACGTCATTCATTGGACGGTATCATGCATGATGACATTGCTCGACATATTAAACTGTGTACAAAACGGTTTTCTTTAGAAATACTGCCACGTGAGGATTGGCTGAAGGTGGGGATAATTCTATGAATATTCATTACTTACGGTTGGGCAAGAAACAAATTCTTCCCTTCGTAATGTTATATTGTTTTCCACAATTATATTTATCACATATGAACACTTTTTGTTGAGCTCTGAACATATTGCTCCTCAAACTGCCAAAAATAAGGAAAAACATCTACTCACTATAGTCTACTTAGGATCATCGTTATGATCACGTGGTGACGCCCCCGCTCCTCCCTTCTATCTCTCTCTCTCTCTCTGTCCTCTCCTCCCTCTCAAAATTCTAATGACAGTTTTTTTTTTATAATTTAATGGAATTAAACATGAAAGAAACAACACTTTTGTGAGATTTGTCAGTAATCACTTGTGTCCTTATTGTTTCTTTTCTAGCAAGATTGTATTTTTTCAGTGTAAACAGCAATTACATTGTATTGTGTCTTGTGTCTATGCATCTAAAGTAATCTTTTAATTCCAACCCGTCAGGAAAATCTTGCCCCTTTATATGAATTTTCTTATTACATGCATCGTCGAGCACAACACCTGAAATAAAGATCATATTGTGGAGTCCATTACTGCTAGAAATAGAAAGTAAAGGGCGTCCTGAATAATTTCTCACATATATAGAATTTCTGACATCGTGGGATATACAAATCAAAATTATATCCTCGAGTCGTTTCCCGGAACGGAATTTTTGCCGACAACTTTTTAATCAGAGTTGTATAAACAAAAATTGTCTCTTGAACTATACTTCCATGTCTGAATTGACCTCAGAGCAAAAAAAAAAAACCTTCGTAAAGAAGATTAAAACACACATTACAAGATTTCCCAGCGATTCAACTGAAGTCATACTTTTGCCTCGAGTTGCCCGCTACCGTGTAAGAAAAGATATGGTTAACTGAAAAATATATCTCCTTATTTTAAAATCATCAAAAGACAGATAAAATTATTAAAAAACTTTACGAATGAAAAAAAAAGAAGAAAAGGGAACTAAGAGACCTCATATCAACAAAATGAGGGGGGTATTCAAGTTTGCAAATTGTCTCTAATTGGTCACAATTTACACAACGTTACAACTTAACGCAAAAATATTATGATATTCTATTAAGGTTTATATTTTATTACTTTTTTTCTGCTTATTCCTGTGACATGAAACAGAAAGCGACGTAATAAGGGGTTTAAGGGGGGGGGATGAACCAACAGCGCCCCTTTCATGACGTCATATACTTAGTCATGTGCTATTTAGACATTTCCACGAAATTCTAATGAATTTGTTAGTTCAATGTCTTCTTTTTCCAAACTAGTGTAATTGGTACTTGTAGTTTTGATACGAGGTGAATTGAAAATTCTTCTGGTCGAAAATTATAATAATTAAAGTATCAAATTAAGATCATTATTATCGTATTCCCTTGTTGATAAGCAGACAATACAGGTGTTACAGTATATGTATACCATAATCAACTGATTAATTTACTTACAAGCTAAATTCGTAATTTTTCGTTGGTCGCTACAGCAACGTGATAAAAGTTGTGAACTGACATGTCCCACCGATTATATTAAAGCGGATGACTTGGACTATCACGGCATTCACAAATTAACCCACTATGACCTTCTAATCTTTTCAGTCACACAAGATAAATGGTTTGTATAGTTCCTCCAACGCTCTCCCCCCCCCCCCTCCCCTCCTCCCTCCTCATTTGTAAAATTAATTCTTAAAATGCCTTAAATAACCTCCAATATTAATTTTGTTTACCTCAGAAGTACTTTATTTCCTACTAGTCAACATCCAATCATCAAATATTATAGGCTATAGTATAAGTATCACAGCAAATATGCCAAGAAAAGGCATTTCGGTGGGTGTTTCCAGACAATGATTAATCTTTTAGGCTAAACGCTCTAATCGAAGTGTGGTGCGGTACCGTTTTCTCACAGGATATAAACGTATAGAGCGAATAGAGGGCGCCTTTTCATATTCCACAAAGTTCGAGCATTGGTTGAATAACAACGATGACTGCTTATGTTGATTTACCGACTTAAAACAGATCCTGTTGAATTGATATATAGCTGTTGAATTGAGCCCCGAATTTCCTTTGTGTCCATTGATTACCAGCGTTTTGTGCAATTTTATCACACAAAATAGTAACAAACTATCACCCCCAATCCCCCCCCCCCCCCCCAAATCAAGACAAAGAAACCCCTCCTGTAGTTTTCTGTCTCACCAAGTGAAGGAGCACTGAAATTAAAATAATCCAATCGATGTTGAAAATGTCGACGTCCTGACACATTTTCATATTAGTAAAACTGATTAAAATAAGCAAGTGTTAGTTCAGTCAATTTTGAATAAGCAAAATGCCAAAATCATTTAATTTCACTAATGTGGTTTTACCCAAAAAAAAAGGGGGGGGGTATTAAAATGGGAAGGGTTAAAGGATTAAGCAAGGTATCGAGATAATTCAAAGTATAACCTACTTGCGCTATATAGTGGAGGGTTTGGTACTCCACCCGACCTCAATTCCCACCCCCCACCCCCTTCTTCCCTTCTTCCACACCTTTCTCTTTCCTCCCCCCTCCTCTTACGCATCTCTCCCTCGTTCACCCAAAAAAAAAATTCATTTCAATTTCCATTCACAATTATGGACATACAATAACAATCTTCACAAGCCTTGTTTTTTGGGGGTTTTTTTCAAAGGAGCGTAAAATGTATTTTCTCAAATCATTTTACAATTCAGAATGATAAACGAAGAATATTAAAAGCGATATATATAATTATGGTTATTATCTTTCGAGAATATAAAGCTATACCTGATACATCACAATAGTAATAGTGTTATTTAATTTTAATGTTAGATATTGCCGTAGATGTTAACAATAGATTCGAACTATATATATGCAAAGCGTATACAATTCAAGATTTATGAAACTTATTACCCAATCATATAAATAATTTTAAATGTGTCGTATAAGCCACCTATCTTTGAATATGTTGTTTTCCCCAATGTTCCTAAACATTTGGTAAACCTTTCGATGTGTTGTTTTCCGCAATTTTCACTTAACATGTAATGCTTTTCGTAAAAAGTGCGAACAGGCAATATCAATTCAAAGATTTTTCCTATACTATCACTTGAATTTGAGTAAATCTAAAAAAACGGAATTTAAAAACAAAACCTTTGCTAGAATGGTCATATATCGAAAATCTTAAGCAAAAATACCATAAGAAAGGAAGCAATGATTTAAGCAGCTATATATACGGAATTACTACAGAAAGTTTCCAACGTACAAAATAGTTTAACAATAGTTTGAACATTTTCATGAACCAAACACTTACAAGTACAAAATATATAAAGTCGGTTTGATGATGATTACGTCATCGATGACGATAATAAGCTTGATTGATGAGAAACGTTCACATGCACAGACAGGGCGACAACAACACATTGCAAAACA
The DNA here is from genome assembly GCA_000934455.1 of Apostichopus parvimensis. NCBI lineage: Eukaryota > Metazoa > Echinodermata > Holothuroidea > Aspidochirotida > Stichopodidae > Apostichopus > Apostichopus parvimensis. The sequence continues at coordinate 25,833 of KN882296.1, forward strand.
AATGTAAGAACAATGAAGCCACGTTAGCAGGTGAGAGGTGTGTGCGGCAGCTGGTGGGGTTTACCTGACACTACAGCAGTAACAAAAGTTAATTAACTATCTTTTATTTCTTTTGTTTTGCAGTGTGGAAGACTAGAAGGAAGAATTTAAAGTTACATTGATGAAAGACATGGTGGAGTTGGCTTATATGTATTCACTAGGGTTGGATGTGGTGGTGAAAATTGTGGGGGGTTAAAACAACAGCCTTTGATCGTCAGCACTGCCAACAAATCTTTTACTTCATCGTAATTGATAACCAGAAAACGAAGACGTTTAGTGGTTCCGATGCCAATACATATTCATAGTGTGGTAAACCATACATGTTAAATATTCATAAACTCGCAAACGAATGAAGAGGTATTATGTATTGACTTATGCGGCAACGGCATATAATGGGAGGTAACAGGAATCAGTTATCATGTTGACAAAGTCTATTTAGTGACATAGTTTAAAAACAGATACAAGCATGAATATTAATGAGGTCAAATACATCATGTATCTATACAGTATACATTGTATTATCTATAGTACATGTGTAAAGATAATTTCAGAGATATCTGAATTTCATGTTCACTGATTAATATTCATGATATGCACACAAATACAACACTATTGATATTATGAATGTAGCGTGACAAACCGAATATGCCGAGGATAAAAACCATGGAAAATGTGGTTCTTTTGATGTGTTTAAATGCCATTTCTTGCAATCTGATGAATATTAATGACAAAGTTGGAGACGTCACGAAAATGTACCAACGTATAGTCTCACAGTATGGATTAATTTCTACTTTAAGCCCCGCCCACTCATTAATATTTATGAGATGAGAACCAAGAATAATAGGGCACATCTACTGATCATGGGGCATATAGGTACCAAGTATGACATTGATTCACCATGTGTTTATTGGGATATCGTGTTTACAATTTGTTTTAACAATTCCCAAATAAGTCCCACCCAATTATAAATATTAAGGAGGTAAAGTTGTTCTTGCATTAAACATTTACATCCATGTTGTTACATCATCACACCATGTATAAACTAAAAAATATGGATGCAGAGATATTGACATTTTCAAACAATTATGTTGAGCCCAGTCCACTCATTAATATTCAAGAGATGGGAACACAAAAATGAAAAGGCACATTTTCACATCACGTGGCATTTACCTATGCAATGTGATATTGATTCAACATGTGGTTGTTGAGATATCGTGTTTACAAGCTAGCCGTCACACACACACACACTCACACGTCAGCAAGTTTGCAAGTTTGCAAAGGTTACTGAGGCTTCGGCTTCATAACCAAAAATTCATTTTTTTTTCCAAATGAAATAATCAGGAGGTAATTGAGTTGTTTTTTATTCAATCCTCAACATCTCGTCGTCCAGACACATGTTAATCATATTATAATACACTTTATAAAAAGTACTAGAAATTTATGCATTTGACTGTCAAAAGTTTTGAACATTTCTTGATTATAATAGCGAAATGGAAAGTTAGAATTTAATAATCTATACCGTTATGTGACTTTAGTATCGACTAGCATCGAAAAAAAGTGAAGATAGAATTTTACTCTCACTTCTTTCTTAATTGTATGTAAAGATTGAAATTTTCTATCTAACCTTCGATTATAAACAAATGGTCCGTGTCGATTGCTAGTGATGTCACAATTGAGAATGGTGTCACTGTCTTTCAACAACTTTTGTCACATGATCCAGCAACCTTACCTGTCGCCACGTCACTGGTTTCCAAAAAGCTTAAAACTGAAAATTGAATCAGTACGATTGATTTCGTTCAATCGATCAAACCGAATAAATTCTGGCACGAGTAAATTGTCGCCTGTATAATATAGATGATCGGATTGCTTTATGGATTAACTGCCTCATTTAGCCAATCATTTACCTCCTCTAAGTAACTGGTAATCCATCTAATGTTTGCCTTAGTACTGTCTACTGCTTGTACGAAAGCCCGGCTGGCTGTCCCTTGATCAGGGTGGTCCGCCATAAATTCTTCCAACTGAAATACAAATATTTTTTGGCAAAGGTTACTTTCATCAGGTATTTGTCGCAAATAAAATGGTTTTACATTCAAAAAACAACGGAATAACTTTTCTTAAAAATACCAACAACAAAAACTATAGCAGTAAAAAAATAGAACTAGGCCTACACACATTCTATTTTAAAAGCCTTTCTGAAACTTCTCACGGTACCAAGTATGTGTATATGTGTGTGTGTCTTTGTGTGCTTGGGTGTGTATGTGCATATGGTGGGGTTTTATCAGTACTCTGAGGTAGCCCAGTGTTACGTTGGAAACACGATTGGACCAATGCGTCTAATGCCAGTATCAATACGTAATTTCCGTTTATGGCTACAAAACGTCTCTATTACCAGCGAATGAACATTTCTATATAAAACACAAATCATTTTTGTGTAGCCCTGATCAATCCGCAGACACACAGATTGTTAAAACATGCTGTCTTAAACTGATAAAGATAAGGTCTTACCATTTGCAACTCAAATTCGGTGTTGAAGTGATTGGTGACGCTGTCAACCAAATCGGTGAATTGGAAGACGCTGCTTCCATATCTGTTGTATGAGAGTATTAAAAGTATAGTACTTGACGAGCGCCCTCACTTATTCTTTGACGCTATATCGCGTTCACAGGCATGTTATTACGACTACTAGAACACACATACTGTCAGATGCAACCCCTATCGGCGATATTCCACGTTTTTAGAGCGATAATCGAGGTTTATCGTTGATTAACCTAGATTTTCGGTTGAAAAATCTGGATTTTCGATTAATAAACTAAGATTAGCAGTAGATATTCCAGGTTTATGGGTCGATAATCCTGTTTTTTCCACCGATAAATCTGGAATATCGAAATATTCGGCATTTGGCTTGTCATAGCTGAATATGCAAATTTACAGCTCAATCATGAATATTGAATAGATTAACTTGAGTCTGTGGCTTTAAATGTAAAGTAATAGGGTGATTTGAAAGTGAAAAGAGCTTCACCACCAGAACACACCACAATTCAACTTTCAGATGACCTTTGCACCTGTAGGCGAACTGTAGCCAAATAGCCTACCTGCAAAACAAAAATTGACAAATATATCGATCAACTTGGGTCTGCGGCAATAATTAAAATGCTGGCTAATTCGTTATTGGGAGCAAAGAAAAAAAAAGCTTCGCCAAAAAAACTTACGTGTCTCTGTAGTGATCCCAATTGGCTCTAAAGAAGTCCCAGGCTAAAGAATAGCCGACAGGGTTGCGGGCCACGTACGTCACAGCGTCGACCGCATCTTGAGCACGCACCTTCGTCGGATCCAGAGAAAGGTCTAAAAATCTGTCAAAAATGAAGCATTTATAGAATTCATATTAATAGAAATGGGGCGGAAACGTAAAACTGCGTTTTAACCGAGTAGAGGAGAGTTCTATTGGTTAAAACCGGATAAATCCAGTAACCTTAGGAGTAAGTCCCGTGTTCTACCATTGAAGCGATCCCAGACCTTTATGTACATGATCCCCCGCTTGACCATCACCGTAATGGCCAGTGTGACACAGTTCTTTTCTTAAGGACGCCATTCGGTGACTTCTATCACTGTTAGTAACATTAAAGGTACAGGACCTGTGTGGCACGGTTTTTTAGTTGCGGACGCCATTCAATGAAGTCCATCCTGTTCACCAACCGATTTTCATTCGATTAAAACCATAATGCGGCGATAGGAAATGGATTTCTTAGGAGGAATCCCACTTAGATTCAGATTAGGCGAAGGAGTAACATCAATGCTCGGGATGATGAAATGTCTTCGGTATGCAAGCCCAAAAATCGCGTGACAATCTTTTAAAAGCTAGCCATGTCCCCTCTTTACCCCTTCCCCCCTCCCCTTTTCTTCCTGTTTCGAGGGGGGGGGGGTCTCTGACAAGGTCTTTCGATTCAATTATCGCCACAGCTGATACAAAGGTACGGATTGTTGTTGTTGTAATTGCTTTGTTTTTGTTTGTATTGTTTTTCATTTAATGTTGATCTGTTGTTAATGTTTCTTTATTGGGACAGTGCATGAAGACAATTCTTAGATTGATAAATAAAATCATAAACGGTGAGAAACATCATCGAAAGAAAGAAACTTACGAGCTGAGAACCCAGACTTCCTTACTACAGCCCAAAGAGCTGAGTAGAGTAGAGGCCTCTGATGCTTCGAGAGTATTTAAATATTGATCATACGCAAAGTTCCATTCCTCTTGGCTACCTTGTGAAATAGCGGTACAATACACTGTTGACTTCAAAGTAGGATTGATACTGTAAACATATGGAAAGGAAAAACCAGAACAACATCTTTATCATGGCTTGTATATAAATATTACGCTTCAGTTAACTTATGATATTCATTTCAGGGGTCTACAATCGATAGCCTCCAGTTATGATATCATTATAAACCGCATCAGTTTTTCTACGTATGCATGAAAATCAATAGGGCAATTTATGTATATATTTTGGCATATGCAGTATGCTTTGAAAGTCAATAGATTATGGAGTTTGATATATGAAAGAAAAAAACACGAGTGAGTTACCATAGAAACAACCAAATCAATATATATAGGCAAGAAATATAGATCAATATACATTAGCATTTAATTATCCAAAAGTAGGCATAAATTGGAATATTTTTGTTTGAATAATTAATATTATACGATATAAATATATTTGCATAAAATCTGAATATGTTCTGCATACAAAATTTCCGTTTTGAATGATCTTGTATATAGTCATGAGAAAACACAACTTGATATTTTGTTATGTTATATTGGCGTCATTAACTCATAACACATTTTCAAGTTGAAAACTCCTTAAATCCATTCTCAAAGTAATTGTAGTGTTACATCGCCCTTTTATATTTATTATTATTTAACCCTTTGTTCCTGATTCTAATTTTTTTTATTGTTCCCAAAACTTAAAGACATTGTCAAAAAGGGAATTAAAATTACAATCTTTTATATTCTTACGGATTAGTCTCTGGATCGGCCATCCAAGCTGCAAATTCGTGAGTTGCATTATTCACACAGTCATCGTTACCATATCCACATGCAAGATTAACTGCTAGAGAATGACTTAATCTGTGAGATAAAACAAAAAACAACAAAAACAAATCATTAACTAATCCCGTCTTTGCGTTTTAATTTCTACCAAACAGCTTTGTCTGTTTAGACTCATAGTAATTCCTGTCAGTGAATGATATTTTCAATGGATTCATTTTAATTACCATTTTCGTTATATGTGGCTTAAAGTTCAGATGATCTATTAGAGTGACGTAAACTGGCAACACGATAAAGTTAAAAAGGTTTTTACGATACGATCTCATTTTGCGAACTGATCTACAGAACATTGCTTTTACGAGATGTACCGTGTACCAAAACAGAGGTGTGACGTCACATGACGAGACAGTCAATCAGTTTTTAGCGATATACCATTATAGTTAAAGTCTCAATGTAGCTTACTGCCCTAAAAGCTCAGTATAAATGGCAACGTTCTATGCAATTTTCATATTTAATATTCATTTGGTTTATTGATATCTGTCGTTAAAACCTTTTGAGCTGAATAAAATTCGCCCAACAGATCATGCGCCAATCAAATCTCTCTGTTTTGTGTACGACCGTTAGGCCTAGGCTTACTTTCACTTTCGTGGCTAGCCTGTGTTAGGTCTCTTGAATAGTAGCTTTCTTTCGGTCTACCGATGTAGCTTGTGAAATTTTGTCATTTCCTTCCACTGTAATGAATAAACAGGTGTTTTCCAGACGTTTCCTCCGTGGAATTGGGTCACAAAAGTGGACGGTACGAGTATATATTATAGGTTACATTTTTGTAATTAGCAGGCTGATATGGGCGGTCGCAGTGAGTTTACGGTAAATCGTTCGCGCCATAAGGGCAACAGAAAATAAATATCTTTCTTCCAATTGCGACAGCTTTTCTCCATTAAACCCACTTGGTCGGAGTGCATTTATAATAAGAAACATAGAATCCGCTTCGGAAGTTATCTTCCGAAGTTCATCAGCAAACACGTATTGATACTTTAATATATACTTACGAATCCAAATGGTTATCACTCTTTCCTTCCCAGCCAATATATTCAAAGAATGGTGTTACCTGGTTAAACATGTACGTCTGTGAAGATGGATAAAAAAGATATGTTATAATAATAATAAAAGTGAAGGTTCTAACGGGGAGGGGTAACAATTGAGACATTTTGGGGGTTTGGGTAAGGGGGCTTATGTGGAGAAAATAGTGCTATCAATTCCCATCAGTTGAAACTACATTTGTATATACGACATTATAAAATGAAACCCATTTGGAAGAAAGTCTGAACTTTTTTGCCATGTCTCACATGTGAAGGCGTAGACTAGAATAAAAAAAAACTAATAACTTTTTCCATTAGATGTTGTTCTTATATTCATGAGAGATTAAATATATAAACCACTTCTAAAACTCTGCATGTGGCCTCTAGTTGATAGCGTTACCATGGCAATTGGGAAGATTTCCGGTGAAACTTCGACCCGGGGTTATAGTTCGTAAAGATACTATAAGATATGAATGGATTGCTGTTATTTAATTCAACATAAATCTGGGCAGATGAAACAAGCCCTTCCGACTGTTTTGATCGTTACTAGTTAAAGCAGCATTTTGCGTCCTTTTCTATGATTTTTCTCAACCTCACTGACTCCACTATGCCATAACGACATACATAATAGCTTATCTAATTAAATCTTACTTCAAATGGGGGCATAAAAGTAAAAAAATTCGCAACTTTCAACTTTGTTTATCTCCAAGATATTTTCCGTTGGGATCCCAATAAACCTCGCCCATAATATGAATATTTAAACACTACGAACGTCACTGACCAATACGTAATATAACACCATGCTTGATTTGTGTACAGTCTATATGGCAGTTGTACCAGGGAGTTCCATAACAACTCCCTGGTTGTACCATGGAGCTATAAACAGCAAAGTCTTGAATCTATTTTTAGCTACGGCTCATAACTAAACCTGCATCTCTGATTGGTTGAATTCAAACTGGTGGGTTTGGGGTAACTGTATGCGGTTAATTTTAAGTGTGGACTTTGTCGTGGACACTTTTCTCATTATCTGCAAATATCCTTAATTACTCGCCAATTAACGTTGTTGGCAGGGAAAAAAACTTAGCTAATATCTTAGTTTGCTGTTTTGTAATTGATATATGTAAAAAACTCGATGGACATGTCAAAAAAATAGAAAACGGCGACCAAACGCAAAATGCTGCTTTAAGTTCAGTGACAGAATTATTGCATAATAAAACCTACATGTTTATGATATACAGGCCTGTCGATAGTAGGGTCACGGGACTAGAGCCCGGGG
>KN882296.1:52002-78780 GCA_000934455.1 Apostichopus parvimensis
ATCTATGTCTACTAAAATCAAATAAAAAATATATACACTAACATTCTTAACGTGCGTAAATGTGATTTCTACATAAAAAAGGAACCATTTACATCAGAAACAGATGTTTTATTGAGAAGTGAAAGAAATTTCTTACAATTAGTCATTTTGACATACTCATTAACTCTCAGTTCAAATGATTGCTTTCTTCAAACAATGTGTGGTATTGTAACTAAGTTTCGACCCCTAGCTACGTACACAGTTTTAGTAACATAATGCTTACTAAATACTTTACTTTGTTAACATTGCTCTTTCAATGAAACATTGCAAGCATTTGTACTATATAGAATATATTCTAAATAATATTTTGTCAAATCAATACTGTACTGGACTGCATTTTAAGAATACAGTAGTTATCTGTGTAGTTGTTGCCATTGATGGAAACTGCACTCCAGATTATGCTGTTTATTGTAATCCAACTGTTTTGAGAAACTGTCATTTCTCTTTACCTTCTTCGTCAAAAGGCCCTTAAAGTTGAAAATGACATGTACACCACCAGCTATGTTGTGTCAAAACCTTGATGACGTCATGATGAAGTAATCATCACACTGACCTTTCAGAATTAATCAATACCATGGTAATTGGCTACCCGAGAACTTAACAGAGACAAATTAAGTTGCTCATTATTTCTTTATTTCTACAGATGAAAATGACAACGATGCTTTTCACACTTTCAACCATCTGTGGTCTTATCTTGACCGGTGAGTGTGCTTTTATCAATGTTATTCTTTTTAAAACAAGTGACACTGGTAAATGTAAATATTCCCATGGATTTAATCAATTTCCGTAAAACCGATTAAAATGATCCTGTATTTTCGTGTCCGAGACGACACAGAGTCAAGATGAAGTCGTTTTGCGGACCCTAGGGTGGGGGTCAGGGGTTCGAGATCCCAATTTACAAAACCTTGGACTTAATACGGATCATCGTGGATGTTCTGTGGACAGATGGAAGTTCACCCATTTTCTTCTCGGTCGGCCAACTGTCTCTGGAGATTCATGAGTCATGACACACATATATATTCCCCACATTTCAAATTATATCCCTTTAATCCTTCCTAATTTCTCCTTGTATTAAACGCATGGATAAAACATAAGATAACGTTAATATGACGGTCAATCTGCAAAGAAACAAAACAATACATGTTTGTCTTCAACCGTACGAACTGCAACACTGGACACAATTCCCTAATATAACATAGATTCACGCACTTAAACTAATTAACAAGTAGCCTAACTATACCGTGACACCAGAATTCAATTATTTTATAGTTTAAAAGTTTATGTAAATTTCCAATTAAGAGACTAACAACGAGGGAAACTTCAGAAAATATATTATACACATTCCAAGCAGATTTTAATTACAAGCATCCTTTTAATATGGTAAACGTACCCGCTTAGCGTCTATTTTAGTGATCCTATATCGAGTTTTTTTGTTGTTGCTATTGTCATCTTCAGCCAGTGCATTGCAATGTTACGAAAGCACAGCGTTTCAATGTGGGGATCACCGTGCGATCTACAACGCTGTCTGTGACTCGTTCGATAGTGCTGTGCAACCGAGACAGCAAGTCACCTGTCCAGACAAATGTGCTAAAGTCAGCGTTACAAACAGCTGTAAGTGTGTCCTATATATTGTATTTAACATTAAAAGTATGACTTTGTGGATACTTGTTAGTGTTCATACGGCCATACGGTATAGTTCAGCAAAATGTGAGTGCAAGGTACGTTCCAACAGCTATTACAATATGTCAGATATTGATCTTTAAAGTATTCTAAGTGTCGGATCTGGAATGCTCTGTTTACAGGATATCTTTAGGCAGAAAATGAACTTTGATACGTTTCAGACTGTCCGGAAAATAAACACTGCTATCAGCCGAACTTGTATTTCTAAAGAAGCTGATGTACGAATTTCTTTATTTGAGATAGAATTATAACAACATTGTATTCCCACTTTTCACCTAGATTTTATGTGTTTCTTGCAAGCTCAAAAGTAATTAATGTTCATATTGATAAATTCTGTATTAAACATTGAATACGAACTTTGCTTGGGCTCGTGGATACATTATACGTAGCTTTGACGATTTTTTCATCAGTTTTACCTAAGAGTCAATCTCGAAGCTAGAAATTAACTGTATATAATTGAATACACCTTTTACGTTTCAGTTCTAGGCTTGTATGAAGTGCAGTTAACTGTAGCAGCTTGTAGTTCTGGAAGTATCGGTTGTATGGATAAGGAAGAATTGGCTGCTCAAAATCCTGACTTAAAGGAACATGTCATGGCCCTGGCACCACAGGGAAGCACCGTAAAAAGTTTCGAGGCCTGCATATGTGGAGAAAATCTCTGCAACAGCGCTATAAATCTGGCTTTCGGTTCAGTTGCTCTCCTTCTGCCATCGTTCATTTTAACAATGAAAGCTATTGTTCTTGATTAGAATTTAAAGACAAATGTCTCGATAATCTGATATTCTTTTATATAGATGCCTTTCTTTCGAAAATGCTTTTACTATTTTGGAATCCGAAATAAGTCACCTTCTAACATTTTATACACAGATTTTATGACTATATTTGTAAGTAGTGTAAGGGGTTCCTAAAACAGTTCCGTGTAAAGAGATATTCCGATCGAACACAATGTAAAACAACCTTATAACCAATAGTGTCCCTAAATATGTTTACACGTCTATTAAATGTACTCCGTTATTACTGGCTAAACATTTCCTTACTCCAGTAAAGTTGATTGCAATTGGTGATGGTCTGTGGTGTCATCTGGGCAGATGTCCTTCAGAATCTTTACTTAGACTGTCGCATTATTGTTGCTGATGTATCCTTGAAACCTGATACAGTTGAAATGTTTGGTTAGATGTCAATGTAATGTTATATAGTTAAATAAGAAACCATCAAAATGCGACTCTTTTGCACAAATATGATTGATATATTATTGAGCGAAACAAAGACATTTTCAGCTCAATTGCCCTGATAAAATCATACATTACCAAACATACCTTCTTGATAGTAAATGCTATTAGTACGTAGTTTTGACCTATAAAGATTCAAAACAGTTTTCATCATCAGCCACCAGAAGATCCCATAAAGAACTTTAATGCAACAACAGCACCCGACACGAAAGAGGTGTATAAGGATAATGCACTTAATCCAAACTGTTAAACGTCTTCTTTTGAAAAACAGTTTTTGCTGATAGTTTGTAAATAAGTAGGATGTCATGTAGAATCGATATTTCGTCTGCTTCGTACTTTATTTTCGCTGCTTTATAGACACAGAATGTTTGTCTAAGAACCGACCTGCGAATGTTTTTCCCAAACAGGTTTGCAATTATGTGTAAATACTCGCTCATGATTGGTGGAAGAGTTACGCCAGCACCATAGAAACCTTCACTTCGAGGTTACCAAATATGTCTGCATTCATTCGTTGCAACGAACTCACGTATTGTACCGATTCAAGTAATTGCTGCTGTCATATTTTGCGTATATTCATTCTTTTAGACTCGTGAACTCGCGTCGTGAGGTTGATATTAGTGTACCCATTCCACGAAACGAATTCCTATTGCAATAGAACGGCCTACGAATCTTGGATTAACGTAAACACGAAGCCAATGGAATGTAGCGTATGTATCATAAATATGGTCAACATGTGATCCAAGCATTATAAGTAAAGTTACGGGGTTTGGAAGGAATCCCCGTAACAAGACTGAGCTATAAGTGTAACAAGTCAATCAAAAAAAAAGTGACGTCAATGAACCTATTCATATTTTGACATTTTTATGACCTATAGTTATAGACCTTATCATTGGTCTGATTCAGTTTATGTCTTCCAACATCCAATCGATGTGTCATTATTGATGCTGACGTCAAGAGCAGTCTGATGGGCTGAAAACTCGGTAATTGCAAACCTGTTGGGGGGGGGGGGGGGGGGCGGGGAGGGGGAATACACAGGTTGGCTATTGTCTATTTTCTTCTGCAATTCAATTAAGGTGTTACTAATCAAATTTCACAATAAACTACAATTTACCCAAGAAATAAATTGTTTCTGTTTTCTCTTTTGTGTTTGTGAAGTAAAAACTAGTTTTAAGATTGAGTAGCAGCTGACATATGTTCTGCAGACGTGATGGAGTGTACTGTGCTAACGGTTTCGCAAACAGGACATGGCGTAGTACCTGGAATATTGACACATTCAGAAGAATCTTTTCTGGATGTTGGATATTGACACCGTATTGTAAATTCATTATAAATAACACTAATAAGATACCAATCTCAACTTTAGAAAATGTATTTTTAAGGGGACGGTTGAAAATTTCTTGTTTTGATAGCCCCCAGATCACCGGAAATGTCACTTCTTTGGCTTGAAAATGACCAACCAGAGGTACACTTTTGCCTGAGGACCAAGTTCTTCCCAATAGTTTTTTCTTCATCCATAACTTTTTTCAAAATTGTCACCAGTCACACATCATGTTCGACCTCATCGCATCTCCTGTGGATCATTGCTTTTGTAGGTAATTCTACGTAACGGCCTACAATACCCGCAGCCCCACTTTTCAAGGTTTTAAGCCCATTATTTGTTCAGAATTTGAATAATAAATTCACTTCAAAACATACCCATAATATTGCACAAAATGTTATCTAAGGACAACCAATATAGAAAAAAAACCTTCAACCCCTAACAGACCGTTCAAAATTGCACGAGTAGAGGGAAGTATGATCAAGAATGTTGGTCAGGGAATTTTCGAAAATTCAGACACAGTTAATTTTTTGGTGTACAAATATTAAAACCTCTTATAACGGCTACTATAAAACTTCGATATCATACAAAAATACAAAAAATATACTCGAGGGGGGGGGGCAGTCCCCCCTCCCCCATTGGCTACGCGCCTGCGGTCAGAAATCTTGTAGGAAACAGGCCAAATGGAAACCCAGTGAACCCATATCGATGTGGATTATATATATGATTGTACGTACTTACACTCATACACAAGAGATGTACAGACATTATGATAATAATCATCAGTGACAACATCCTATACGGACACAGGTCACATAAACGACCACGAAGAGTCATTTACCTCATGCAGCATGTGTTGGATGAAGTTTTAGCCACCGCCAAATATGATAAGGATAAATAATCTCACGCATTATTTACTATTTATAGCCACAAAAAAAACTATGCCACCAATTATTGGGGGGATATTAGATACTATATCCCCCACCTAAAATATTGGGGGACATGTCCCCCCGACCCCCCCATGATCGCCGCCCATGTTCCCAAACCATACCATTATAACATGTCTCTACAGGGGATTGAATCCTTAGGTAGCCGTCCTGACCTAGTACGAATCAGCAGAGAGAGACTGTGGATGCAACGCCTTCGCACCATTCAACCGCATGGGCAAACATTCAGGAAGGATATGACTAACCTTTCTACTGCTCCCCCCTTTCATCTCTCCTTGTTTCCCCTTCTGTCAACCCTCTTCTCGTAGCTCAATTCCACCATTTGTTGCACACCTTGCTGTCTCTGTCCTTCTGCAGTTTATTCCACACCCTCTTCCCTTAATCTTCTCTTTGTCCCTCTGCAGTTTATCTCCTACCTCTCCTCTACCCACAGTTGGTTTCTTTCTTCTCTCCTTCCCTTGTCTACTAATCCTCTAACATCTCTTTTGCTTCACCCTGCTCAATAACCTGCCTGTTCTCTGTGCTTGTATCAGGCCCACTTACTTTTATACATATAATAATTCGGTAAAGAAAATAAGTCGAAAAATTTGAAGGAGCAGGAACGAAATATATGTCGAAAGAATTATGCTTAATGTATAACTACTGTGATACTAACAGGGCGCATATGCTGTGAATCAACAAAACCCGTATAAACACTTGAAACGTCATTATGCTGGATATATGTATAGCTTATTATGATAATTTCTTAACATTCTCCGTAACACTCAACATATGCATTGCTAGCCTGGTATTTAGTAAAATTGTCCCCAAAAAATGAAATCAATGGCAAAAGCTTTAAAATATTAAAACACCATAATGAGTATACTAATCCTAGGCCTAAGTTGCTTCTTGAGTTCGATTAGTTGATCTGTTCGTACGTTGTGTGCTAGGCCTAGCTACAGCGTCGCGCTAGTAGCTGTACACTAATTACTGTATTTGCATTCCTTATTTGAGAGCGTATACAACGTTTGTATAGCTACGCGCCCAAACCGACACGTTTTCTTGAATAGCCCCACCGCATGAGAAATGATCTACTAATTTATTTCTGCGCGCCAAAACCGACAATATTCGTTAGTCCTTATGTGGATACTCGCGTAACGCCACATAAGGACTAACGCAGTTCGTTAGTCCTTATGTGGATACTCGCGTATCGCCACATAAGGACTAACGCGGTTCGTTGGTCCTTATGTGGATACTCGAATCGTCACATAAGGACTAACGGTCTGCTTTAGTCCTTATGTGGCGACATGCGAGATCCCCACATAAGGACTTGTGAATATTGTTGGTATTGGCGGTCATTATGTGGCAGTGTTAGGATCGCATGATAAGTAAAATGTTCTTGGTCATTATGTGGAGGTGCTATTAGTGCCATATAAGGACTTAAATTGTTCTTGGTCATTATGTTGCGATAACTTTGTGTTCACATAATGACTTAGGTTTACATAATTTGTTTCTGCATTTTTGTCGGTTTTGGCGTTCCATACATTTCGTTGACAAAGTCTGCTCAAAAGTATCTCTTTCGAGATCCGGCTTTAGGAATCACAAATGATTTCGAGTTGGTTGGCGTCATGTTGATCACTAGAGTAAGGCAAATATGTCACCAAGACAGAACTAGCGTTGTTCGATACAGGTGACAAACGCCTACAGTGGAACTCCTAGATTATATAAGTCCCAAACTACCTTCGTCAGCAATACTTGGAAGTGGAATGAAAAGTACAAAATGTTACACAATGGAAGTATGCCGCTGGTCTGCAATATCAATTTGAGCTATACACACCCGCACGCAATCTAGCGTTACTTATGCTATTTATACATTTTACTCAATTCGTAGTGCTTTATTTAAGGTTACTTCGTTAGATCTGTTTTCTCGATTTGTTGAATGCGACGCAATTAGTCTACTGTGACACTTGCCGTCATCGAGAAAAATAATTCGAGCTCCTGAGGATTGTGTATGGTTACCAAAAAGCAATGTGAAAGTAAACTCTGGGTCTATGGAAATGTCATGAACCATGAAGCAGTGTAACAGTGCCTACGGTCATTCTTATTCATAGCGTTTCCAGTTTGTGGTATCTTCCAGTTGTCTAAAAGGATGAGCACAAAATTCGTTAGATTGGTGCTTTCGGTCTAGTTTGATCTTCTTTGGACATGGCTGTAGAAAATTACTGCTTTATTTTAAGCTCATCAATACTGCCTTCCAATTTCATTTCATTTCATTTATTTGTTTCCACATTCAAAATATATTACACAATAATAGAAGAAGATGTATGTGACAAGTGGAGAAGGTCTGAGAAAGCCGAGGCTCTTACGAGGCAGACCCCCCTACAAAGACAATAAGAAAAAAAAATGAACAATGCATGCAATAAAAAAAAGGTTGCACACACAAATAAACCATGTAACTGTACTTACGTTACATAAGATAACATTATACAATTTAAAGAATTATCATATACGTAATGACAAAAAAGAAAAAAATGAAATGAAAAAACCAAAAAAAAATGTATTACCTTAGCCAACTTAAACTGTTCAGTAATTGGATAAAAGTAAATGCTTCAGATTTTTAGAAAAGATTGCAAGTGATGGGACATTTTTAACCGTGTTATCAAGATAATTCCATAATTGGGTACCTGAGAAACTGAAAGATTTTTTTTGAATGTTAGAGCGGATACTATACAAATGTAAATTACTCGAGTGTCTTGTAAAATGGTCATGGATGTCTGAGTTTAAGCTAAAGTGTCTGCATAGCAGGGAGGGCAGAAGGTTATTGTTAACTTATACATGAAAATACCTAGTTGAAATCTATGAATGTCAGACAAGGTGAGAATTTTTAAATCTTTAAAGAGGTGCGAAGTGTGAGCTCTATAGTCTGACAATGTGATTATACGAATAGCTTCTTTCTGAAGAATAAACAAGCGATTAAGGCAAGTGGGATGAGTATTACCCCATACAATGTTACAATAAGATAGGTGCTTGTTAAAATTGTCCGCCCCCCACCATTGTGATCCTTCCAAACTATTTCCTGTCTTTAAGGACTGTCAAAGAAGACATTCAAACAGGTCTCAAGGAGGGTTGATTGCTTTGGAGGACCATTGAAGTTGAATGTTATGAGTATAAGTCATTACTATATAGTTCCGTAGCATATTCAGGGACAATATTTTAATGGGCATAAAAATTAAATTAAATGTTTGTTTCCTTAGGCAAGAAAAGTTTAGTTTAAAATATAAAATTAGAAAATTGCGTTACTTTAGAAAGTACTATATCTATATTAAGTCAACATACAACACTTTCCCATCGAAAGATTGTGACTTTATCTAAACCTCATGATATCCATACAATGGGTTGTCTGTACTACTGAACCTTTGTCGAGGTGTTACACTGCGGAGTAGCATCATAAATCAATATATGTTTATATGTTAAATTATGTTACGTCTTATCAGTAGGTCATTTGGTCATTGTGTATTCTGCCATAAACTTTTAATTCGGATTAGTACTACCATATGAACAGATCCAAACTATGTAAGTAGCCTACTAATTGCATATCCTTTCCTACAAATCTTTCCAGACAATACTATGCCTTGTATTAGGGACCTGCATGTAGCATTGGTACCGTGGCTTGTAAAATACAGATAAAGAGAACCTCTAGTGCACAAGTTTTACATCTGCATAGCTTTCGGAATGCAGTTTAGTGTACATCTATTCAACATTTTCTGACATCTACATCGTGACATCTATAAAATCAGCTGGAACTTCATATACATACCAGTCAGCTAATTTCATTTATTTCATCAACAAGGAACGTTGCTAATAAAGATGGTGCCGCATAGTACTGACTTGTCATGTTGGAGCACTATTAACCTCCAAAAATTGGTTTCACCTTTTAGGGAGACATCAACGTGTTAATATAAGAGGGTGGGGCAAGTTCAAACGTTCAGCTGAGGATTTTATGCATTCAGACAAGGAAGAATTGGACTTCCAGAACGCCCATCCATAATGGTTCATGCTCAAACCTTAATTAGTTACCTCTCCCTAAACTTAAAATCTAGCATAACATGTCACTGATATTTTTACTCAGTCTGTGTTTAGAGCAGTATGCTTCCTGTTTAAAGTCTAAAATGTTTTGTCTCACTTGTGTTCCAAATTGGAGAGGGAACATAAATCTGTTAATGTTGTTTTAATATAGGCCTACGTTAGTCGTCGTTTCCTTTGTAGAAGGAAGTGAACAGTTAATAAACTCATTGACGGGTTTACTTTGGGTTTTGCCCGTTATCAGTTTTTCATTGATGCATGAACGAAGAATATTCCAAGTGTATCCGCTTTAAGAGGAAATGCAACCAACACGGAAGTTAGAAAGGTAAGACGGTTCATGTCGCGAAAGTAAGTAACGGTAACCTTGATTCAACATGGAAGAAATACATATCTGCCAACAGGAAACCGTTTGGAGAGAAAACAACTCCAGTAAAGTACTTTTTGAAAACTTCTAGCAATTTAGCATGCTATTATTTGGGGCCTATATACTTGACTATTTTTCACGAACAGTAGGAAATGATGTGTTGTGCCCATGTTTAGATCAAAGGTCATTTTGAGTCTTTGAAAGACTGTCCAAAACCTGAAAGCCACAATCATTATGTTGATGACGCATGTTTATTACAACGAAAGAACTACGGCATGAATCTCATTTGCATAGATATGTCTCTCTGCCACTATATATTGAACGAACACACACACACAATAGTCTCAACAAGTAGCATAGTTGCGCAAGAAGATGAAGTTTATTATGTACTTGTTCCAGATCATTTAAACTGCATTCATGTATTTAATCTATCAAAGTCATCACCCAGATTCCACCAATGTTTTAAAAATTCTTCATTCCCTCCGAAAAGTTACAACTTCTGTACTTGGGCTGTCTTCTAAGTTCTAACAACGTGTTACCTTAAAGTAGCTTCTAAGAGTGAGTTCATATATTTCGCCAAACAGATGAAATATACTTAAAGGCCAGATTTCGTCTCTCAAACGACAAAGTATTTTTATTTTCAATTTTTTGATTGGTTGAAAGAATTGCTTACGGAAATGGTTTTCCTTTCACATGGGTCATGGGTAAAGTTACTAAAACACACATTGTTCATTTCTTATGATTTTCCTGTTAAAATTGTTAAATAAATATTTATCGCACGGCAAAGAAGAAGATTTTTTGTAACTAAACATTCGATTTCAAACTTTAAAAGGACTTTCTCTTTGTTCAGCCTGATTTGCACCTGGCATTACCATTAACCGTAAATATCGCGTAATGCGCTCTATAACCGTATCGTTACCGAGAAACCGTTGATGAAACACTGCACAGTTCACTGTATCATGTATGTACATATGTAGGACAGCACATAACGACATATGCAGCACAACGATCAGTTCGAATTCAACCATCACTTAGCGTACAACAGAAACATTATTTTTCACTGAGGACGGTTTAAACGTTGCATTATGTCATCCAAAGATTCCAGTTTCTTGGATTCTCGAATAGAATCGGAGCCGATGTCTTGCAAGTGCCGTGGTACTTGTCAACGTGGTAAACCTACCAGGCGAGCCGGAGTTGGATGCCCGTATAAATCGTTTGGTTCGTTTTGCAAATTATCATTACAAATGTGGCACGAAAAAAAAGACCGTGTCTCAACAAAGCACCTGAGGTAGTTCTTATTAAACTGTTTGTGTATTGATTGACAAACGCTTAAAGTCTCTACAGAATTCCCTGCAATTTTGTACTAAAGAAAGGTCTATTAAATATTAAAATTTGAGCTTTATGAAACAATTCATTCAGCCATCGGTACTGGCATATTGGGTAGCCTATAACGGTCGTATATTGCAGTACAAGAGTAATGCACGGTGACCAACGGATTCAAGGCCTGTGAAAATTGAGTTTGATCTGTTTTTACCTCCATGGTTGTACTGACTGGCTAGGCTATGCTACCCCTGAGGCCGTAGTCTGTGACATGAAAATTACGGACATCCTTTCACCCTTTCACGCACCAGTGATGTAAGCATAACGACATCATGCCATTTCCCCTCTAAATTTCGTATTAGGCTGTCGACTGACGTAACTGTGTTTTAATTATATAGGCCTAAGTGCTTGGACCACAAAACTAGTTGCGCTGGATTAAAGGCAATTTTGTTGAATTTGTAACCTTGTAGTAGAGTGCTGACCATACCCAAATTACAGTATGTCAATGATTTTAGTCGGTGAAGTATGAAGTATATATACTTCATATGCCTAGGCTATAGGCATGTAACATAACAGTATGTACTGATTATAACTTTGAAACAGCTGCTAACCTTGAACAGCTTACACATTTGTTGATGCAATCACCCTACAGGGTTCAATGAGGTTTATTTGCAGTCAGTAGTGTAATGATATGTTATTCAGATATCCCTAATACTGTTGTATTGCATCTTGACACTTACACGTACAGAAGCGGTACCATGCATTTCATTCAATTTTAAATGGTTTTACGTTTAGTTTTTTTTCTTGTTAATTAAAGCCCAATTAGGCGAGTGTTATGTCAACAAACTTCAACATACCAAAAACTTTCTCTTACATGCCGATAGGTACTGTAGCCTGGTTTCACACCACCTTTTTCGAAACATTGGCTGTTCCGCAAAGTTTGAACGATTCAAAAGGACCAAATCAAGAACAAAATGTAACTCTGTTTACAATAACAAGACCATGTTGGCATTTTTTAATAAAGCAATCCCTGTCCTTACATACAAATTGTTTACACTATAGAAGATCACAATAAAGGCAAATGATTAGTTGTGATAGCGATCCAGTCACCCAGCACATATACTTCCAGGTTGGAAACCCCTCAAGTTGGGTTCCACTAATTCTTAGTTTACCAAGAAAGTTTGCAGTATGTATTAATTAATGAGCTGATGTTTTGGTTAGTTCTGTTTTGTTAATTGGTCAAGGTTTTTTTTTTGCCTACCTCGGTATTTCAGAAAATGGTAAAATGTTGGGTTTCACTTCCTGCGTTTGGATGGGGGGGGGGGGGGGATTGTATTTATGCCAAATGTTACTAGGTTTCAAATTGGCAAATGATTAACTAAACTATGTAGTTTGAATTCCTGTAAATGCATTGAAATACATTATAAAGTGTAAAATGTTAATTGTCTTTATTTCAGGAAAGTTCAGCAACAAGTGAGGAATGCACATCTGATGAGGGAAGGACTGAAGAAGTTCAAGGGTCAGTTGAAGAAGCCATTGATGAAAGTGCAGGCAACATTCCCCATGAGGCGAATATTCAGGTAAGAAATTATATTCTTTCACACACTGTACTCGCAAGTGAGAATCATATTTACAGTGTTCTGAACAAAATTTATAGAACAAGCCTGATCTGCTGGTCAAAATCATATTATCTTTTAAGGAGTAATTTATCCAGTATGACATAGCAACTTGGTATGCAAAATGGACAAAAGTGCAAGATTGTAAGATGTATCGTACTTGAATACACACTGAAACATACAGTACTATTTGCAGTAGCATTGATATGGCCAAGATTCATAAATCTTCAAATAGCTGCAAACAAAATGAACACAAAACATTTATTTTCACTATCCTATGAGATCCCCTTACTCTGTATTTCACTGCTTGCAGTAAACAATGTGTATCACTTGTCATTGTTTCCGTGTGGTACCTACATAACCCAATTGTTTGCAATATATTATCCAAATTCTGTGATGTGTACTTTGTGGTGAATTTCACTAGCTGGTGATATTGAAGTTAAATTTTTGTTTACCAACAGAGGTATGTGAAAGGCTTGTCCAGAGAGAGGTTGGATGGTGTTGCAACGGAGCTTCCTCTAAGACAGCCAGATGCCTTGAGTGATTCCACTCCACCACAAACTACACGAGAAAACCAGCCTGCAGAGATTGCACCGCGGTTTAAGTGTACCAAATGTAGTCAAATGCCAACTATCATTGAGAACAAGTGTTGTTGTAGGAGGATTGCTGATTGCATAACAGAATCTCAAGCATTCAGAGACATTTGCTTGAATGCAAATGTTTGATCTGTCGACATACAAGTGCACGAGGATGAACTGGCCAACGAAGAAAACAGATCAAATGGCAACTACCGTCACTATGCATATAGGAACTATATTTACTGGAAGTTTTGACGTCTTGGCCGTGGCAACAGACTGGTCATCCCTGCTTGTTGTGTCATGAAAATAAGGCAGAGATTCCATCAACAGATGGGCAGTACAAGGGTTTTATTGCAGGAGAGAACCTCCAAGATTAAACAAGTGGATTGTTGCCAGGCTCCAAATTAATTCATTTTGCTAGTACATATAAACTTTACTGGTTGATATAACTAAGAGACATATGCAGTTGAACCCCTAAATTAAACCCCTTATCATTACCATCATTATATAATCACAAACACCTCATATCCACTTAAAACTATGAGATTAACAATATGTAACACTATTCTTGCTTGAAATGAAATAAAGTTTGCACTTTCATATTATGCCTTGATATGCATACATGTGACTCATATTCCAGTTATTTTTCATTTCTTGCTGGTAACATAATGGCTTCAAACCTCCAAGTTCATGATATTGTAGGTGTGTGTTGTCTCCTTGGTAAAATATAACCCTACTTTTAAAGGCCAAACCTCATGTGAGGTAAACATGGTAATATAGCAGGATGAATGTTAATGTAGATTGCCCTGGTAAGCAGATGGTCGTAAAATTGTTATACATCAAATGTCATAAGTCAACAGGGTTTCAATCTGAAAGTCTTTATTTGGATGAACTGTTGAATTTCATATCTTGGTATGCCCTTGGCAATTAAATAGTCCCCATTGTTTTTGTTTCTTCATTGAGGTCAATCTTTGAATATCTTGTAAAATACATATGTCATGTATTTCAAATATTTGTATCTGGCACATTAATAAAAGTCATAAATCAGGCTATTCCCATAATAGGAAATCTCTTTTAAAAAAAACCTATAAGTGTCTTGTTCATACTAGTATGAAGCAATTGCTTTGCATCTCAGAGGTATTTTGTGTTTGTGACAAATTGTGAGCAGATTTCCTGTCAGTGATGTTTCATCTTTTTTCCTTTCCTTTTACATTGCACCTATTTTAAAATGCAACTATGCAGTCAAGTTGTTGATTTGCCTGAATATGCTATTATCCTTATTCTGTGATGTGAATATTCTGTGCCTCTATCATTCTCATTATACTGTATGAAGCTGCTTAGAGTATATCAAGAGGTAACTTCACCAGTCACCTATAGATTCATTAACAACTTGGTCAGCATTAATAACCAGTTCCATATTTATTAACACATTGGATTACATATTGATTATTCCTTTTATTAGGATTGTGTGTTAATAGTATTGATTTTAAATGTTATCATCTTAGCTAAAATTAAACTGAACTCTTGAGTAAAAGGCAGTGAGCTTTTTCAAATGTAGGTGGTGAGAAATCGTCCTAATATTTAACTGAAATTTTTTTCATACATTTAAAGTCTACAAATTTTCAGTGGAGAGAAAATGCAATATAGCAGAATTTCTTCTGTCCATCTTTTTCATTTGCATGTTTTTACACTTGTTAATCTAGGCTAATGAAAAATAAATCTATATAGAGAGTTGTACCCATGTCTCTCCAAAATAATTACGTTGTAGGAATTATGTTTTTCTCTATTTATCAGGGAGGACACTAACACTCAGTCATCCATACTTTTAGGTCCCAACCGTTCCTGCCAAAAACTGGGAAAGTACTAATTCCTACTAAAACTTGATGACTTAGGAAGGTTTGCCTTGTTATTACTACACTTAATTCCCTGCTTGCATACAGCTGCCCCACTTTTCACTCTAAGCCCCCTATATTTCACAGCAATTATATTGTAGGCATCAGGCTTTCCTCTAAATTATCATGGGGGACACTAAAACCCAGCGATCCATACAATCCCATTCATGTCAAACCTTGAGAAATTAATAATTCATAACCACAAAAGAGGGAGGCAGGATTGCTGGGAAAATTTGAAGAGTGGACTAGTCATTGATTGGACCAGCAGGTTCATGATATACTTGTACATTCCCCTATTATATCTCAAAGGACACTAAATATAGAGACCCATGCTTTTGGGTGCCAATCATTACCACCAAACCTTTGTCATATTTATTCTTATTCTCAAAGTGGGGGGGGGGGGTGGCAGGGGGCACCTTGGGTGGTGCATTGGCATCAACAATGTCATTTTAAATCTCTTGCAAAAACTGCCCAACCTACTCAAACCCCCTCTATTAAATAGCAAAATCTCAGATGTTTCTAGCATTATCTGAGTGATAGCTACAAGAGTCAATAATGAAGAATGATAACTCGAGACAGATCTTTACTATTACATACATTAATGAATCTGTATTATTTTGCAACAACTGCGACATGATATCATTGCTGCAATGTTATAAAAAAAAAGATCAATGAATGACTCATCAATACTATGTTACACTGCCATAGCTCTGGATACAAAGGTTAGGATATTTTAAAATGCCTATTCATACTAAAAAAATATATAGCCTCATCTACATTTGAATGGGCTTGTGTGAGCCCATGGAACATAACATAAGCCCAAAGCTAGCCTCAAACATCGGCCTCCAGTTTGACTAATGTTGTGTTCATTCTTATTTCAACTAATGTTGAATATAGTTAAAACAAATTTTGTGCTAATTTAAAAATTTAGCCTCTAGATTAAGCCAGACTTGGCCTCAAATTTTCGAAATGATACAAACGCTCATAGAACAAAAAATTGCCCCAGATGATTCCACAAGGTGTGACATACAAACAACATAGACAATGTGCTTTAATTCAAGAAAGTTGCTGTTGCTAAGAAAAAAAGTAAGAAAACATTTTCCAAATTCAATGTTTAAATCAAAAGGAACAAAATACAGTTTAAACCATAATGGGATATTGAAGTGATGCCAAAAAATCAGGCAGAAGTTTATCACAAATTATATTGACAATTTTGAATCAATATTCCAAGGTCAAGGAGGCTATAGAAAGATGTTTTCAGTTTGGCTCAAATTTAAAAATATATAACATGTTGACAGTCATTCTACAAGCCCCTTTAAGAATTACTCCAGGTGGAACATACAATGCACAAATAAAATGCATTACCCCATATGCCAGTGTTATTGACTTCTACAGTAGGTATACAATACACAAGTACTGCAATTATGTTCACCCATGTAGAATATATTAACTCCATGTAAACTATGAATGCGTGCATTAGAGAATCACAATGAATGGTTATTACAAAACAATATATCAATGTACAGAGAATATGAAGCTTATACATTTATGGGGGAAAGACAATGACAATAGTTGTTTAATTTTGTTCAAAACGTGACTTGTGCTCCTGTAGTAATTGGGTAATACTGGGCTTCGGAACATTTGCTATATTTGACTGCAGAAGAAGCGGATTATTTGATGCTAGTGAGACATTTGTGAAAGATGCCCTGGTGTTGGGGCTCTCATCGAAAATATTCTTCTCATGAGTTGGGGATGTAACCATAATCCTTGGCTACCTTCAACCGTTCAGGTGCCCACTTTCTTGTCTTCTTACTATACTTCTGCCGGTAACCTGACACTACATCCTTAGGAGCTGCATATTCTCTGTCTGAATGATAATTGTGGTCAATAGCAGATAACAGCATTCTTGTTACATAACCTTCAAATGAATATGAACATCGTTTACTATCATACATCAACATATGGATATGAAACGATTCGAGATTACCAGTATGCTTAAAGTTATTGTAATATGGTAACATATTCAAGAATCGTTTGTTTGTCATGGCTTTTCTGAGAGCAGCATGAGGTGGAGAATCTTTCTTGAGCCATGGTTTATTCCTCTCCAATGGATCTAGTTCCCCATGCTGGCACTTACCAATGGATCCATCTATTGAGAGAACCTAGTCATGCTCATTGACTATATAATGTAGCATTGACCACCACAATGCCTTCAGTTTTAACACATCACCAGTACATTCCCTTGAGCAATGCCAGAAATGATTACGAATGGCTGGTATCCATGGACGTAGGTCTTCATTACCCTTCATTTGTGTAAGTGCAATGACCTTCTTAACAAAATTTTTGGCACCATGCCATACATCAATGCTATGCTCTAGAGTTTCATATTTCTCACAATTTTTGATGAGTGCTGTGGTCTGGACATGGGCCTCAGTAACATTCACATTTGCCATTAAATAATCTAGCCCTCTTTCAAATGCTAGTCTTTCCATGTTTGTACTTTTACCACATGTTTCACGAACATCAACAATATCTACATGCAGAATTTTTTAACCACTAGTGTCCATATGTACAATATTGGGCGGAATACCCTGGAGAATCTGTTCTCCCATCACCTGCAACACACAATTGCTGCTCCTTCAGAGATTCGAATAAACTGCTCTGGTGAGTCCGCCATTCGTCTTTTACAGATGGTGTAACATATAGTCTTTGGACTGGAAAAAAAGTAATGGAACTAACAAAATGAATTTTACAAAATTTGAAAAAGAGAGCCATCTTTGAAAACTTATTTCCAGATAAAACAACAGCTGAAGGAAACTGAATGTTACCTGAAAACATATTTGAAAAGCGTGGCTGTGAATGCCACACTCCTACATGACCATTACTATACAGCTCCATTTAAAAATAAATGCAGTACCTATGGGATTGGTGCTGTAACATGTTCTTCTCTGCATTTTGAACACTTTGCACCATAAACATTTTGCAATAATTTAGTGATCTCTAAAAGAGATACAATGCCCTCTGCATCGTCAATTTCATCAGACGGGGAAGCTTCTTCTGAATGTGGATGAACTGACTCGTCTTGCAGCATTTGGTCACATGACCCCGTATCGAAATGAAAAACCTCCGACTCTGCTGTTTCTTTATCATCTGGTTTGTGGAAATATAAGTTCACAGGAAGAGTTGGATGGACGGAACCATAGTGAAAAACAATAAACATTTCTACCAATTCTCTCATAAATCTCAATAATGGTTTTTAAGCTGTATGGTCAGGTCTCTATTGCAGGATGTTTTGGTCACAATATGGTCCAAAAAAGTGCATAGTATGACATGTTAACTTCAAAGAACGCATTGCCAGCAGTGGCATATGTAGCAATGATTTTCCACTTGGAGGAGTAGAGGGGGGGGGGGGACACTGGTGGGGCACAGACCTTTGTCTGTATATCGGTGATGAATGACAAAGATATGTGTATTAATACTCAACAACCAAATCAGTCTCGAAATACTTTATATGCTCTCCAATCCAATTTGTTTTTTAGGGGGCACAAATGTATTGTGGGGGAGAAGTCGCCACCCCAGCCCCTTCAGGCCAAGTACACTGATTATCAGATTTTGCAGTCAATGATAAATTTGTTCAATTGAAATACGTGTTTGCTGGCAATAAGATTCTGTGCTATTGTCCTCTTGTTTACTTTTCACTACTAGTAGGAGATGATTTTCTCATAGCTACAGTCGATCAACAGGAAAGAATTACTTCATTGTGAGAATAGTGACTCGTGGTCAATAGCTTGATTGGTGTAAGATACTCATTACAGTCAGCTGTATCTAATCCCAGTGTGGGTTCTCCCAATTTGTTTTATGCTACCCTTCCTCATGATGATGGGCAATCTTCAAACAGAATCATACAATCACAAAATAATCACAAAATCACAAAATAATTATAATCAAATTAACACCCACACAGTGTTCTCAGTCAAAATATTTCACAGATTAGGTATTGCGAAGATTCGATCACGTTCAGAGTAAAATAAAAAGCGTTGGAATTAGGTTCTCTTTGGAATATAGGCCTAGATTAGTGTTTAGGGTTTGGATTAGTGATAATGGACATCTAGCTCTTTCCTTAGTATTAGTAACTTAATTTTCCCAATTTTCCTCCAGGCTGAATTTGAATGTCGTTGCAAAAATTTGTGATTTTTTAAATGATAGTAATGAGTGAGAAGTTGGGCGTTTATTTGGACTAAATATTGTGTAATTGTTCTGGTGGTGCAGGGTGGAATTGGTAAAACTGCACCTAATAATGAATAGGCCTACTCATTAAAGCAATTTACCTCGGCTTGGTGTAGCCGCTAACGTAATGTACACTTTGTATTACGATTTCGCAGAAAGGGAATTCATAACCACTTTTCCATGTGGCTCCGCGAGATATAGAGGTTTATTTAACACCATCTTGGAACTTAAACTCGCCACTAATCTTTAATTTACAGGAAAGTCACGATCTTCATTATTGGATTTCATCACTGATATTTATATTTATATCATTTATATATTTCGTGCCGGACCCCTATGTATTCTTTGGACTTCGGAAGATCTGCTGAAATAGTCAAGGGGCCGTCTAACTTGTAACTTGTTGAGTTGCAGTTTTATGACTAAGTATTATTATTTCTTCCATAATTAAGGAAATATCAGGAACTCAATAGGAAATGTTCAAGATAATAAATGAACTTCTCAAGAGAAATCAGGAAAAGCCACTCCCTCATCATTCCTCTTCACTTGATTTGGCTTCCCAGTTTGGAATATTCTTCCACGACAAAATAACTAAGGTCCACACCCATTTGTCATCTCTCTCCCTCAGTATACATCTATTGAACCTTGATTGAGATCCTCCTTGCACATTTTCTTTCAAAGAATTTGATATGTTATTTAGTGAAACTTTGATAAAAAGTGGCCTAGCGTCATCAACCAAATTCAGTAGTCTAGATTCCATTCCAACATGGCTACTGAAAGACTGTATGGAAGTCATCACTCCTTTTCTCACCATACTCGTAAACAACGTACTTGATTTGAATGCAGATTTGACACAGTGAACAATCAAATATTACTACATCGCCTCGAACACAGGTTTGGCATCCGCGAGATAGTTCTTAACTGGTTTAGATCATACCTCACCAACAGAACTCAGTCATTATGTGAAAAGAGCAACATCTGAGATGCTGCCTCTGTTGAGTGGAGTTCCCCAAGGATCACTACTGGGACCAGTCATCTTCACTTTATAACCATCTCCACTAGGTGATATCATTCGTACGCATCAGCTAATGTAACATATGTACGCCGATGACACTCAGCTTTACCTCGCCATTGATCCCAAAATAACGGATCCAATCGAGGGCGTCATACTAAAGGTTCAATCTTGCATAGATGAAATTCAGTCATGGATGACCCACAATCACCTAAACTGAACACTCATCAAACTGAAATCCTGGTTTGTGGCAGAAAACAACAAGTAGCAAAACTGCATGTAACACAACTAAGCATCAGTCAGTGCAACATAAATATCGTCGATAAAACAAAAGTCTGCAATCTTGGGGTAAGAATTGATCATGAACCCAATATGGATTAACACATAAAACACATCTGTAAAATCAAGTTATTTTCATTTGCGCAACATCAGCAAGATTAGAAGATATCTGACTCGACAAGCCACTGACTAGTTGGTGCACTCCCTGATGACATCTAAACTTGACTACGGTAATTCTTTGCTCTATGGAATTTTATTTTATCGGATTACCTGAAGAACTTATTTGAGCCCATATCAATCATCGCGTGACTTGAGATCCTCTAATCAGACACTTCTTGAAGTTCGAAAGGACAGACTTTCTTCATGTGGTTCCAAGGCTTTCGTAATCGCTGCCCCTACATTGTGGAACAACATCCCACTTAACCCCAGGAAAGCCACCACATTTAAATGTTTCAAATCCCAGCTGAAGATATTTCTGTTTCATAGATATTTTCATATTTAAGCTCTCGACTGTGCCTTTGAACAAGCCTATGACACTGGATTTATGGCGCATTAGTAAGTGATTTATTTACATTACATAACCTACTACTCATAACACCAAATATATACTTGTGAACGCATCAAGCAAGTTTCAGAACATTTGCTGAAAGACTGAAAAGTAAATAGAAAGTTAACAACATTTGCAACTTAGGAGTAATCAACCCCTCCTCAGTGGTTACTTGCTTTTTACAGGGAAATTAAATGGCGTTTATTGAGCTCTCATTGGACAGTCATTTTCAAATGTCATTTCAAGTGCTCTGATATATTATTTGCACATATAATTGCACATATAATCATGGCACGAAAACCGACATATGACAATTTAATTCTACTTATGTCGATTTCTTCCAATCAGAGCTCTAGAAAATGACATTTGACACTGGTCGTCGAATGAGAGCACAAGAAACCGACATTAATTTTTTTTAACATTTGTTGATTTCAGGATGGCACACTAGGCGCGACTTAAATGGTACTCTGTTGTGGGGTATACCGTACTGCACCACAGTTTTGTACTAAGAATACGGAAACCTTCCCGCATTGCCAACACTTACTGTAGTGCAGGTGCCAACATGTCAGTACTGCTCACTGTAATCTTGTATTAGTGTTTGCAGTCCCGTTTGTCATGTATCTCCCTTGTGACTGCCATCTGTATTTCCTTATTGTATTATCCCGTTATTTGTTGCATTGATGGCTCTTTTACCTCCTTTGGAGGATACATAAAAATAATAAACTGAAAGTGAAACTACAATACACAGACTTCTAACATTGTAATACTTGTAACATGGAAAAGAAGGCGTACGTGAACTGTATGGTAAATCAAACTCACGTTCCTTTTTTGGGTAGTTGTCTGTAAACTTGGCATTAACTGATTGGACGATATTATGGGCGGAGTCTAAAGAAAGTTGATCAAATGTACTTGCTTAGTAATTGCGCAGCTCAGTTATTCATTCCGCTAACAGACTGTAAGCAACGAAATTCCGTTAAACCAAAGACTGCAGTGCGAGGATTTGCAAAAAAAAAACACAAGGTAAGACTGAAATTGATTTTAATATGTATCTGTGAATACTTAGCCCCGTAAGATTGCTTTGAATTTGATTCAATAAAATAGTAAAAAGGGTTTTCCTTTCTTTGGTGTTGAATTTTTTGTCCATGCATCTACATTACATAGAAACTTGGAAAAGAACAAAGAAATTAACCATTGTTTATAATTTCCCAGTCAATTTTTCGTTGTTCAATTACGTAGATAGAAACACGTTTATGGTCCACACAGACACATGAAGGTATTTTATGAAGGAATAGAGAAGATTGAAGTAAACAATAGATAGATTTTCGGCTTGCATTTGTTCATTCCCAGTTTGAAAATTGTCTGGGTGATGAAATTATACAAACATTAAAG
This sequence comes from Apostichopus parvimensis, assembly GCA_000934455.1. Taxonomy (NCBI): domain Eukaryota; kingdom Metazoa; phylum Echinodermata; class Holothuroidea; order Aspidochirotida; family Stichopodidae; genus Apostichopus; species Apostichopus parvimensis. Next base: position 74,499 of record KN882296.1, read on the forward strand.
GAATCATGAACGACTCGAAAAGTTATGTTAGGACAAAGTTGGCTTAGTTTGATCAATTACGATAACATATTGAGTATAATTTAGTTGACTCAATGAAACCAATTTTCGATAATTCCCGGCTTAAATCACTACTACTACAGATACAGATAAGGTAACGTGACCATTAAAGTATATTGTAGTATTCCTCAATACTATATTATCGTAGACATTTTTCAAACGCTTCGGTTTACGTTAATACATAGTTCACATTAGACCAGATTTGGATATTTTATGTCGGAGAACATCAACGCTATAAATTTGATTCGGAGATCTTTGTTCATATGTATGGGTCTCAATTCCGTCTATAACATAAGCAATAAATAACGATGTTGGTATTGAAGTCTAAGTGAACTAAAAGCAAATCAAAAATATAAACACTAATATTCTTGTCGTGAGTAAATGTGATTCAAAATTGAAAAAGGAAACCATCTAAAGTAACAGAGAGTTCTGAAAATTGTCGTTTTAATTTACTCATTATCTTTCAGTTCAAATTTTGGAAGCAATTGTGCTATATAGAATATATTAGAAATTATACTGTGTCAAATCAATAACGTAGTGGACAGTAGTTATGTGTGTAGTTCACTCCAAATTATGTTGTAATTTTTTTGTAATCCAACTGTTTTGAGAAACTGTCATTTCTCTTTACCTTCTGCATCAAAAAGCCCTTCAAGTTGAAAATGTCATATACACCATCAGCTATGTTGTTTCAAAACCTTCAAGACGTCATGATGAAGTTATCACCATACTGGCCTTTCAGTATTAATCAATACCATGGTAATTGGCTACCCGAAACTTTACAGAGTCAAATTAAGTTGCGCATTATTTCTTTATTTCTACAGATGAAAATGACAACGATGCTTTTCACACTTTTTACCATCTGTGGTCTTATCTTGACAAGTGAGTGTGCTTTTATCAATGTTATTCTTTTGAAAGCAAGTGACACTGGTAACTGAAAATATTCTAATGGATTCCAAATAAGTTCCGTAAAACCGATTAAAATGATCCTGTATTTTCGTGTTCGAGACGACACAGAGTCAAGATGAAGCCGTTTTGCAGACCCTAGGGTGGGGGTCAGGGGTTCAAGATCACAATTGGACTTGAATCCGTGTCGTCTTGGACTATGAGTTCTGTGGACAGATGAATGTTCTACCCTTTTTTTCTCTGGCGGAGATTCATATATTTGCAATGGAAAACCTAAATTTTCTGCAGATGACAGTGTATGATCATTATGTTGTTCATACACTGTCATTGCTCCGTCTTAAGTAAGCTTTGACCTTGTATAATTATTATTACAAATTGAAATACCGAGGAGTAATTCTGAACAAAAACCAGACTATATTGCATGGGTTGAATTTTGTGAAGATTATTAGCTGTTTTGAAATTGAATGGTGGTCTGGATGACAATTTCTGTAAATTTAAGTTTAAAGGCTCACAAACTCTATATATGGTTCATCAGTCCAGCAACATTTTTGCTTTCTTCAACTTAGGTCCCTACAAATATGGCTTTCTATTGTTTTAAATGTATAAGTCAACTTCAAAAAAGCATACATATTTTAACCAAACACCTGCATACATCCAGCTACGAAATTATCAAACCGAGAGACCAATATTCCAAAACATATTCCTCAGCTCCAGTTGATTACTTTAATGAAAGGACTTTAAACTAACTCTAATAATAGACAAGGATCGGATTATATGTCATAAATAATTAGGATTTTTGGGAGTTTTGTCTCATTTATTTTTGTGAGTGCATGGGGGAGATTGTCAGAGATAGGAATGCCGTTGACAGTATGCATATATTAATGTCAAGTGTATTGACTGCTTTGGCTTAAGCATGACAGGTAAAACAATTTTTCTTGATTACCCATGATGGGCAATTTACTGTGAAGCCAGGGACCGCAGAGATGGGGGGGGGGGAGTGGTTGCTCCACCCCCACTCTTTTGCCATGGTAATTTGGGCTGTGTTATCACCAATAAGTGGGCTGTTATTTTTCATAAATAATTGATAGAAGTATATTGTGAACCACAAGCATGGTATATACTATTTATCTGCATTCTTAAAGTCTGTATGCGTACCAGTATCAGTGTAGAATACAGTTTGACCTGTACAGAATACAACTGATAGCAGCTAGCAAACACTTAAAGGTAGTCTGTATAGGCCCGATATTATAGCACGCTATAATTGCTAGAAGTTTTCAAAAAATTACTTTCCTGGAGGTCTTTACTTTCCAAATTTTTCTCAGATATTCTAAACGAACACACAAGATGACTGAATATCCCACATGAGGTAAATGTGAGTTAAAACAATAGTTGGGGACAATAAAGTCCTAGCTTTAAGTGGCAAAGACATCACTGACTCATATGAAGCCACCATTTTACCTTTATTCTGGATATAACTTCAAGAGCAGAATGTATTGAGCATGTTGCAAACGAAACAGATTCAAGCCAATAATGAAAGATATCATTCTCAAAATCATTTCTTTTCAAAGAAGTATATCGGTCCTGGTCTTCAATTGGTGGAGTAAGCTTGTTTATACAAAGATTGTCAACAAATCTACCAAATTATGTTATAAAACTATCATATGAAGCTAAGCCATACTTTATCAATATATGAAACAATGAAGTCTAGACTGATGTGACTCTTATTATCCGTACTGAGCATCAAATGCCCGTAAACATTCCATAAACAGTAACTGGATAAATTAAGCATAAATCCACTTTCCAGAATATGATAGACTGATGTATTTTACATACAGCAACCAAAATCAACATCATGCATTGATTACCTCTGGAGAAATTCCAACACTGAACAATTGCAGTGTGGTTTGATGATGCTACATGCATAATCGTATATGAATGTGACACACCAGGCTGTAGCGTATAGCCACGATGAACAACATACTTCAAAATAGTCCAGGTAAAAGCATTGAGATATGCCAACAATTTTTACATTGGCAGCTGATAACCGAGATGAACACTTTTCTTGTATTCAGTATACAGAGTGATTTCTACCAAAGACAACAAGCTTCTTCTCAAGCCTAGACACATATTTTTTATAATGACTCACTATTTGGGGACCGTGACTAAAAATATACTTGCCTAATTCACCCAGCACTATGATTGCTGATCGAATCTCCATAGTACAGATCTACAACATCAATACTTTCTATGAAAAAGGTTAGGAACTTGGGCAGATATATGGTGCTATGTAATTGCACATTGGAAATTATGTTTCTGTGCAGTATGAAATATAAACTAAAAGTAAGTGTTGAACAAAGTAAAACATGTCGCAGAATCATAAATAAGCAGCTTTGCCCATTGTAGTGTTTCAAACATTTAAAATAAAACATCTGCAAAAATATCTACGAAGATAGCTAGATTCTGTTACATTAGGGCTCCTCAATAACTAGGCATGTGCTATACAGTAGCTAGGTGTGCGCGACTCCTAAGCCTATACAGATGTTAAGTGGAGATCTTTGCAAAAAATCCTACCAGCAATAACAACAAACTTGTCACAAAACTCCTTAAATTGTTGTATATTTTGCTAATTATGACTGATGGCATGTAGGAAATTGCTTAAGAAATATTTAGGACATGTTTGGCTACCTTAAGTATATTGGTATTCTGACACGAAACCTTTTTAACAATGCGTATTGTTAGTAATCACCTGCATATACTCTACTGTACAGGGGTTGCGTGCGCATAACCAAGCCGTTGTGATATCGACGGTTACATTTTTTAATTGGTTGAGAATTTAATATACGAACACAACATATGTATGAATGCCTTTAAACACACGGCGTACTTCGTAAGCTGAAACCGTTCCCTCTAATAAATAGTTATTTTAGATTTTAAATGATGATTTCGCTGTATGTTCGTAAATGCTCCATGATGGTTGTGAACAGTCTCCGAACATGAAAACGTCCCGTACATAATACACGTGCAGGTAGCGAACCATTTTACACAGTTAATTCGCATTGAGATCGGTCATTGATAAAAATCTATCTAGGCGATAGTTAAATTTCGTAAACGGAGAGTAGCCATTTCCCCAACGTAACTATATATCCAAACCTGAAGTTTTCATTTGGCACTGAATCTCGACAATTGCGAAATACAACGGAAACTTCAACAACGGAAGCAAATATACAAAACCGTTGATTCATTGATATCGTTCGTTCCGATAGCAACGCTGTATGTACAAAGAGTACACCATTTTCACACAATTTGACTACTAGTGACCCAA
>KN882296.1:102459-113747 GCA_000934455.1 Apostichopus parvimensis
TAGTTCTTCAGGTGTACCCCTCTGAGTAATGAATGACCCGGCCTTTGTTTTAAGATTTCGCAGAAAGGGAATTCATGACCACTTTTTCACGTGGCTCCGCGAGATATAGAGGTTCATTTAACATCATCTTGGAACATACACTCGCCATTAATTTACTAGAAAGTCTCGATCTTCATTATTGATTTTCATCACTTATATTGTTTATATCATTTATGTATTTCGTGCCGGACCCCTATTTATTTTTCAGACTCCGGAAGATCTGCTAAAATTGTCAAGGGGTCGTCTGTAATTTGGTGAGTTGCAGTCTCATGACTAAGTATTAGTATTTCTTCCATAATACCTACTACTCATAATACCAAATATATACATGCAAACACATCAAGCAAGTTCCAGAACATTTAATGAAAGCCCGAACAGTAAATAGCAAGTTGACAACATTTGCAAATTTGGATTAATCACCACCTCCACAGTGATTACTTGCTTTTTACAGGGAACTGAAACCGCCTTTCTCGAGCATTTGTTGGACGATCATTGTCACATGTTATTTGCTAGTGCTCTGATATATTATATACACATAATTTCACGAAACCCGACATATGACAATTTAATTCGACTTATGTCGATTTCTTTCACATATTATGTCGATTTCCTCCAATCAGAGCTCTAGAAATGACATGTGACATTGGTCGTCCAATGAGAGCAAGAGAAACCGACATATTTCATTTTAATTCAACATATGTGGATTTCAGGATGGCACACTACGAGCAACATAGGCGGTACTCTGTGGGGTAAACCGTACTGCACTACAGTTTTGTATTAAGATAATGGAAACCTTCCCGCATTGCCAACACTTACTGTAGTGTAGGTGCCACCATGTCAGTACTGCTCTCTGTAATCTTGTATTAATGTTTGCAGTCCCGTTTGTCATATATCTCTCTTGTGACTGCCATCTGTATTACCTTATTGTAGTATTCCTCTTTTTTTTGTTCCATTTAGGTATCTTATACCTCTTTTGAAATATAAATAGAGGAAATAGACTGAAACTACCATACACAAACTTCTAACATTGTGCATGTACGTACTTGTCACATGGAAAAGAAGGCGTACGTGAGCTGAATTATAAATCAAACTCACATTCCTTTTTGGGGTATTTGTCTGTAAACTTGGCATTAACTGATTGGACGATATTATGGGCGGAGTCTAAAGAGAGTTGTTCAAATGTACTAGCTTAGTGATTGCGTACCTCAGTTATTCATTCCGCTAACAGACTGTAAGCAGCGAAATTCCGTTAAACTTAAAACTGCAGTGCGAGGATTTGCAAAACGAACTTAAGGTAAGACTGAAAATAATTTTAATATGTATCTGTGAATACTTAGGCCGTAAGATTGCTTTGAATTTGATCATTAAAAATTGGCAAAACAGCTTTGCCTTTCTATGGTGTTCAAAATGATTATTTCTTAGCATCTTAATTACATAGACACTTGGAAAGGATCAAAGAAATTATCCATTGTTTATAACTTCCCAGTCAATTCCCCGTTGTTCATTTATGTAGAGAGAAACTCGTTTCGTGTACACACAGCCACATGAGGGTATTTCTGAAAGGGATAGAGTAAATTGAAGTAAAGAAAGAATGGATTTACAGTTTGCATGTGAGCATTCCCGGTTTAAAAATTGTCTCGGAAAATATTCAAACTTTAAAGAAATAATGAACCACTCGAAAAGTTATGTTTATCAGGTCAAAAGGGGCTTAGTTTGATAAATTACGATGACATGTTAAGTATATTTAATCTGTTTGGCGAAATATATGAACTCACTCTTAGAAGCTACTTTAAAGTAATACGTTGTTAGAAGGCAGCCCAAGTACAGAAGGTGTGACATATGCAATGAGTAGGCTATTAACAGAGTTTGGTTCTTTTCACTTGGTAGTACTAATCATGAATGTAAGTTTATGACAGAATACATAAAGCTTATAATGGATAATACATGGCGACAAATTGACTACTAATAAAATGGAACATGCTTTAATAATGACACATTGAAAGGAAGATATATGTGAATGACTTTACAAGCCTAGCTATGAGACTATATATGTTGGCATTGACATTGACAAAAAGCAAAGCTGTCTGGATAGGTCATACTAGGTTCGCAAAGATGATACTTACACAACCAATTAAAATGGATATCAAGATAATGCTGGTTCTTACATTGTCTTGGTTTCCAATTTTGGCATTTATGCAAATGTTGATGAAGTGAACGTTGTGAACGTAACGTTTAGATATTCTTAATTCAACTGTTTGGATTCTGGGGACTATGAATAGGAAACATATAGCCTATGTGCACATATAATCATAGCACGGAAACCCGACACATGTCAATTTAATTCGACACATGTTGATTTCAAGATGGCACGCTAGGCGCAACATAGACGGTACTCTGTTGTGGGATATACCGTACTGCACTACAGATTTGTACTAAGATAATTGAAACCTTCCCGCATACTGCAGTGATTGTGCCAACATTTCACTACTGCTCTTTGTAAGCCTGTATTAATTCATGTCAGGTATCTCTCTTATTACTGTCATCTGTATTACCTTATTGTATTATCCCTCTTTTATTGTTGCATTTACGTCTCTTATTACTCCTTTGAAAGATATATACATAGAGACAATAACCTGAAACTGAAACTACCATACCAAAAACTTCTAACATTGTACAAGTACGCACATGAAACATGGAAAAAGAAGGCGTACGTGAACTGAAATTTAATCAAACTTATATTCCTTTTTGGGCATTTGTCTGTAAATTTGGCGTTAACTGATTGGACGATATTATGGGCGGAGTCTCAAGAGAGTTGGTCAAATGGACACGTGATCAAATAATTAACAAACTCGCTTAGTGATTGCGTAGCTCAGTTATTCATTCGGCTAAGAGACTGTAAGCAGCGAAGTCCCGATATACATAAGACTACAGTGCAAGGATTTGCAAAACAATTTTAAAGGTAAGACTGAAATTGATTTTAATATGTATCTGTGAATACTAAGCCCCGTAAGATTGCTTTGAATTTGATAATTTTTTTTTGGCAAAACAGCTTTGCCTTTCTATGGTGTTCAAAATGATTATTTTTCATGCATCCACATTACAAAAAAACTTGGAAAGGAACAAAGAAATTATCCATTGTTTATAATATTCCAGTCAATTTCCCATTGTTCATTTACTTAGGTTTAGTTTACACACATCCACATAAGGGTATTTCTGAAAGGGATAGAGTAAAAAGAAGTAAACAATGAATGGATTTACAGTTTGCATTTGAGCATTCCTAGTTTGAAAATTGTCTGGGTGACGAAAATATGCAGCATTAATGAAATAATGAACCACTCGAAAAGTATCGTTTATTAGATCAAAGTTGGCTCAGTCGATCGATTACGGTACCATCTTAGTGTATATTTTATCGGTTTGGCGAAATTTACGAGCTCACTCTTATAGGAGATACTTTATGGTTGTTAGAAGGCACCCCGAGTACAGAAGGTGTGATTTTTCGGAAGGTATGAAGAACATATAGTAACACATTGGTAGAATTTGGGTGATAAGTTTAGAGATTTACTCCATGAGAGCAGTTTAAATGATCTGGAACAAGTACATAATAAATGTCATCTTCTTGCACAAAATATGCTACTTTTTGGGACTACTGGGATCGTGTGTTCGTTCTATATAGTGTGTAATTCATCTTTATGATAGTTGCAACTGAACCAATGCTTACTGATTCCAGACGAATTACTAGTATTATTAGATATAAATTTATACATCTGATAAATCTAAGATAGATTGAACGTTATTAAGTTAACATCATAATACGGATAAGTTTAAGCCTCGTAGAAAAGAACACAATCACAAACTTGATTAGAACGCATGGCGTAGCATCCAATTCATATGGTATCGATACAAATGAGGCTAATATGCAAAAATACCCACGAACGCATATGCGTCACCTAGGCAAGCTGCGACAGGGTTGGGGGAGAATGTTGCAGGGTTGTTGACAGTTTTAACAAAATTTACGTTTTTCCCGACACTGTCCATGCACTGAACGATTACAAAGATCGAGGGAGGCAAATGCTAGCCTTCCTCCGACTGATTTATGAATAGATACGAACCTTTATGGAAGGAGGCCCTTTGCCCGGCGGAGTGGTTTTCCCCCGACTTAATGTTCTAGCGATTACAAGTTTTATTCCCCGTGAATGGGATTAGAGGGGTAGCATAGCCCCACACCACTTGTGCTCCAACGATAAGACGAATTTTGGAGGTTGATGCTTGTCCAAAACTTGCTACTTACCAACTATCCGTGACATAAACTCAGGACTTATACAATACTTCTGTTCAAGGAATGATTGAATTTAGATGAATGCGTTTATTTTATCAAACTGTTCTTCTCCAGCTAAACCTGAGGACAGATTTATACAAATGAGAATTTTCGTGCATGCGTTATAACTTTCATGCTGTAGTTCGTTTGTGGTAACAAGCACGCTTCAACATATTATAATTGTGATTTCGAATGACCTTTGATCTACTTTGAATAAACCTGTACCCAACATAGAAATGTATTCAGAGTTAAAATTCTTTGGATATCGCATTAGGCCTTGCAGACAACACACCAGGTGATATCATATGACGCCCTATAGATCACCATAATCTTTACCTTAATGATAATTCATTTTATTTCTAACCATTGTCTAAGTTGTAATTTCAAGAATTACAACAAATAGAAAATCCATGGCATTGCATTATATGCATCCCATAATATGGTTATCAGAGTTATATGACCACAATGATGTTACCAAGCACACTCAGAACGCAACCTGGAAAGCAACCAGTAAAACAGTATGTGAAATGAGGCAGTGACTAGTCAAGCTCATCACGAATGTATTGAAATCCACCCAATTTCTGTTTTCACTTTCTTTGTGGGCGAGAAGAGCATGTAAGAGGATTTATGTCACAATTGAAACTTCATAGTGTTGACTATGTTTTCCCGTTGAACATTATAAACAGATGTACTCATTCATAATCTATGACGATAGTTCTGATAAATTTTAACCGTTTAAGTGTAAACACAAACCAGCAAATTGTGAACTTCAATTTCATGTGAGCTCTTAAGTCTCGTGCACAGCACCCAATACCATTGGCTTCGACACAGAGTCGCAAACCTATATTCACTTGCAAGTTGACTCAATGAAACCAATTTTCGATAAATCCCGGCTTAATTCAGTATTACTACAGATACAGATAAGGTATCTTGACCATCAAACGTAGTTTGTTCCCTATCATTCTACTTTTTACGTGACACGCCCTGCGGGACCCAAAAAACGTCACGGCCAAATGGCACTATTCACCCATCCCATTCTAACAAAGAAAACTCAAACATTTACAAAACCACAAAACCACAAAACCACAAAAGCTTGTTCCCTATCCTTCTATACTGTCCGTGCCATCTCCTTATTTTTGAGTCATCGATATAGATATTGTTCAATTTCTCAAAGTTCCCACAATATAATCTAGTTGGCCTGTCCCCCGCTTTTAAACTGTGTATAGGAGCATTGTTAAGCTGCGTTACAGAAGACAATGTAGCCATTTCCTTCTTGGGGAGTGCCCTTCAGACTAAAAGGATTCGTAACTGCTGAAGCAAATTAAAGTAAATACTAATTAAGCTCTTCTATAAGCACTTGAACAGATAGGAATCTCTAAAAAGAAACGAAAAATTCCCGTTTTTTATGCATTATATTGTAATACTGCTAAAAACATGTTATGCATCACAGGCTAAGATATTGCCAAAGTATACTATATGTAGTATTGTACAATACATGTTATACAGTTTCTGGTAATAATGCCCAGTACATGTTATCCATATATATATGTGTTATGCAGTATCTGTTAATATTGTCCAATATATATTACGCAGTTTATGGTAATATTGTCCAAATATGTGTTATGCACTATATCTGTAATTTCCAATACACATAATGAAGTATATGGTAGTATTGCCCAAATACACATTATGAAGTATATGGTAGTATTTCCCAATACAGTTATGTATTATACGGTAATTGTGCCCAATATGTTAGGCATGATAGGTAGTATTGACCAAAACATGCTATGTATAATTATAGTATTGCCTTGTGCATGTTATTCAGTAGGTTGTACTGCGCGATACATGTTATACAGTAGGCCTATGTGGTAGTATTCCTCGATACTTTATGATCGTAGACATTTGTCAAATGTTTCGGTTTACGTTAATACGGGTTCACATATTACCAGATTTGGACATTTGATGTCGGAGATCATCAACGCTATCATTTTGATTCGGAGCTGTTTGTTCATCTGTATGAATCTCAATTCCGTCTATAACATAGGCAATAAAATAACGATGTTGGGAGTGTAATCTATGTCTACTAAAATCAAATAAAAAATATATACACTAATATTCTTAACGTGCGTAAATGTGATTTCTACATGAAAAAGGGAACCATTTACATCAGAAAACAATTTTTTTTATTGAGAAGTGAAAGAAATTTCTTGCAATTAGTCTTTTTGACATCCTCATTAACTCTCAGTTCAAATGTTTGCTTTCTTCAAACAATGTGTGGTATTGTAACTAAGTTTCGACCCCTAGCTACTTACACAGTTTTAGTAACATAATGCTCACTAAATACTTTACTTTGTTTACATTGCTCTTTCAATGAAACATTGCAAGCATTTGTACTATATAGAATATATTCTAAATAATATTTTGTCAAATCAATAATGTACTGGACTGCATTTTAAGAATACAGTAGTTATCTGTGTAGTTGTTGCCATTGATGGAAACTACACTCCAGATTATGCTGTTTATTGTAATCCAACTGTTTTGAGAAACTGTCATTTCTCTTTAATTACCTTCTTCGTCAAAAGGCCCTTAAAGTTGAAAATGACATATACACCACCAGCTATGTTGTGTCAAAATCTTGATGACGTCATGATGAAGTAATCATCACACTGACCTTTCAGTATTAATCAATACCATGGTAATTGGCTACCCGAGAACTTAACAGAGACAAATTAAGTTGCGCATTATTTCTTTATTTCTACAGATGAAAATGACAACGATGCTTTTCACACTTTCTACCATCTGTGGTCTCATCTTGACCGGTGAGTGTGCTTTTATCAATGTTATTCTTTTTAAAACAAGTGACACTGGTAAATGTAAATATTCCCATGGATTTAATCAATTTCCGTAAAACCGATTAAAATGATCCTGTATTTTCGTGTCCGAGACGACACAGAGTCAAGATGAGGCCGTTTTGTGGACCCTAGGGTGGGGGTCAGGGGTTCGAGATCCCAATTTTACAAAACCTTGGACTTATTACGGATCATCGTGGATGTTATGTGGACAGATAGTAGTTCACCCATTTTCTTCTCGGTCCGCCAACTGTCTCTGGAGATTCATGAGTCATGACACACATATATATTCCCCACATTTCAAATTATATCCCTTTAATCCTTCCTAATTTCTCATTGTATTAAACGCATGGATAAAACATAAGATAACGTTAATATGACGGTCAATCTGCAAAGAAACAAAACAATACATGTTTGTCTTCAACCGTACGAACTGCAACACTGGACACAATTCCCTAATATAACATAGATTCACGCACTTAAACTAATTAACAAGTAGCCTAACTATACCGTGACACCAGAATTCAATTATTTTATAGTTTAAAAGTTTATGTAAATTTCCAATTAAGAGACTAACAACGAGGGAAACTTCAGAAAATATATTATTCACATTCCAAGCAGATTTTAATTACAAGCATCCTTTTAATATGGTAAACGTACCCGCTTAGCGTCTATTTTAGTGATCCTATATCGAGTTTTTTTGTTGTTGCTATTGTCATCTTCAGCCAGTGCATTGCAATGTTACGAAAGCACAACGTATCAATGTGGGGATCACGATGCGATCTACAACGATGTATGTGACTTGCTTGATAGTGCTGCGCAACCGAGACAGCAAGTCACCTGTCCAGACAAATGTGCTAAAGTCAGCGTTACCGAAAGCTGTAAGTGTGTCCTGTTATTGTATTTAACGCTAAAAGTACGACCGTGTGGATACTTGTTAGTGTTCATATGGCCATACGGTATAGTTCAGCAAAATGTGAGTGTAGGGTATGTTCCAACAGCTATTACAATATGTCAGATATTGATCTTTAAAGCTTAAAGTAGAAGATCTAGAATACTCTGTTTACAGGATATCTTTAGGCAGAAAACGAACTTTGATATGTTTCAGATCTTTAAAGTTTTAAGTAGAAGATCTAGAATACTCTGTTTACAGGATATCTTTAGGCAGAAAACGAACTTTGATATGTTTCAGACTGTCGGGAAATAAACAATGCTATTAGCCCAGCTTGTATTTCTAAACAAAATGATTTAGGTATTTCTTTATTTGTGATGCAACTATAACGACTCTGCATGTATTCCCACTTTTCACCTAATTGTGATGTGTTTCTTGCCAGCTCAAAAGTAATTAATGTTTATATTGATACATTTTGTACTAAACATTGAATACCTTTTTTGCCTGGGCTCGTGGATATATTCCACGTAGCTGGGTTGCTTCTTTCATCATTTTAATCTAAGAGTCAATCTCGAAGCTAGAAATGAATTTTATATACTTGAATACAACTTGTACGTTTCAGATCAAGGCATTTTCGATGTGCAAGTTACCTTTGAAACTTGCAGTTCTGGAAGTAACGGTTGTATGGATAAGGACGAATTGGCCGCTCAAAGTCCTGAATTAAACCAAATCATCATGGACACAGAAGCAATGGGAATCACCGTAGAAAGTCTCGAGGCCTGCATTTGTGGAGAAAATCTCTGCAACAGCGCTATGAATTTGGCTTTCGGTTCAGTTGCTCTCCTTCTGCCATCGTTCATTTTAACAATGAAAGCTATTGTTCTTGATTAGAATTTAAAGACAAATGTCTCGATAATTTGATATTCTTTTATATAGATGTCTTTCTTTCGCAAATGCTTTTACTAATTTGGAATCCGAAATAAGGCACCTTTTAACATTTTATACACAGAGTTTATGACTATATTTGTAAGTAGTGTCAGGCGTTCCTAATACAGTTCCATATAAAGAGATATTCCGATCAAACACCATATAAAACAACGTTGTAACCAATAGTGCCCCTAAATATGTTTACACGGTCTATTAAATGTACTCCGTTGTGACTGCCTAAACATTTCCTTACTCCAGTAAAGTTGATTACAATTGGTGATGGTCTGTGGTGTCATCTGGGCAGATATTCTTCAGAATCTTTACTTAGACTGTCGCATTATTGTTGCTGATGTATCCTTGAAACCTGATACAGTTGAAATGTTTGGTTAGATGTCAATGTTATATTCTATAGTTTACAAAATAAATCATCAAAATGCGACTCTCTTGTACAAATATGATTGATATATTATAGAGCGAAACAAAGACATTTTCAGCTCATTTGCCCTGATGACATCATACATTACCAAACATACCTTCTTGATAGTAAATGCTATTAGGGTTTAGTTCTGACCTATAAAGATTCAAAACAGTTTCATCATCAGCCACCAGAAGATCCCATTAAATCCAAAGCCTTTGATGCAACAACAGCACCCGACACGAAAGAGGTGCATAAGGATAATGCACTTAATCCCAACTGTTAAATGCCTTCTTTTGAAAAACAGTTTTGCTGGTAGTTTGTAAATACGTAGGATATCATGTAGATTCGATATTTCGTCTATTTCACTGCTTTATATACACAGAATGTTTGTCTAAGAACCCGCAGCCAGGCTGCGAAATTATTTCCCAAACAGGTTTGCAATTATGTATATATACTCGCTCATGATTGGTCGGTAAAGTTACGTCATCACCATAGAAACCTGCTCTTCGAGGTTACCAAAAATGTCTGCATCCATTCGTTGCAACGAACTCACGTTTTGTACCGATCCAAACAATTGCTGCTGTCATGTTTTAGACTTTTAGACTCGTGAACTCGCGTCGTGAAGTTGATTTTAGTGTACCCATTCCACGAAACGAATTCCTATTGCAATAGAACGGCCCACGAATCTTGGATAACGTAAACACGAAGCCAATGGAATGCAGCGTATGTATCATAAGTAAGGTCAACATGTGATTCAAGCATTATAATTAAAGTGAGGGGTTTGGAAGGAAACCCCGTAACTAGACTGAACTATAAGTGTAACAAATCAATCAAAAAAAAAAAAAAATAAGCACCATGTTTCAGTGATGTCAATGTACTCATTCATGTTTTGACATTTTATGAGCTATAGTTATATACCTTATCATTCTTCTGCTTCAGTTGATGTCTTCCAACTTCAATCGATGGGTCATTATTGATAGTGACGTCAAGAGCAATCTCATGGGCTGAAAACTCCGTAAATGCAAACCTGTTTGGGGGTGGGAGGTGGGGGTTCACAGGCAGGCTATTGTCTATTTTCTTCTGCAATTCAAATTGGTGTTACAAATTAAATTTCACAATAAACAACAATGTACCTAAGAAATAAATTGTCTCTGTTTTCTCTTGTTTGTGAAGTAAAAAGTAGTTTTAAGATTGGGAAGAAGCTGACATATATTCTGTACACGTGATGGAGTGTCTGTGTAACGGTTTCGCAAACAGGACATGACACATTCAGAAGAATCCTTTCTGGAAGTTGGATAATGACATCGAATTGTGAACTCATTATAAATACCACTAATACGATACCAATCTCAACTTTAGAAAATGTATTTTTGAGGGGACGGTTGACATACATTTTGTATTGTTTGTATTGGAATGTATAATGTGGTGCTAATATCTAATAATAGAACATGACTTAATGTAAACAATATGTTCAATAATATTATCAAGGGAAAAGAAGAAGGCTTACTTGAACTATACTTGAATGACATATCTCATTTGCTTTCTATTTTGATTATTATGCAATGTTCAGCGTGGGAATTATAGTGTTTATGAGCTGTGAACTTGACATTATCTGATTGGATGATGCTATAAACAAGGATTAATCCATGTATACTTGCATTTGATTGTGCAGGTCAGTTATTCATTCCGCTCTAAAAGACTGTAATCATCAAAGTTCATGTAAACCGTAGACAGGCAGCAGTGAAAAGATATATAAAACAGTTTTAAGTTGAGACTGAAAGTTTGTTTCATTTGTCATGTGTGTAAACTAGGGCACGTAAAACTGCCTTGGATTAACACACCATATTA
>KN882296.1:198206-208842 GCA_000934455.1 Apostichopus parvimensis
CCCCCCCCCCCAACCCGGGAGGATGCGAAGAGGGTCGGTCAATTCGATCAGAAGCGTCCTATTGGTGCTGTGCGTGAATCCTTGCCTATGGCCAGAGGGTCGAAACACTCTTTGAGACCTGCATGTTTGAAGCCACCATCCACTGAACACGAGGCCTGATGTGGCGCTATTCTCCAAATATTGCATGTTCGGATGCTTTTAAAAGTCATTGTAATATTTCAGATAAAATAAACATAGTTTAAAACTAGCGCCATCATTTTACAGAAAGTCATCGGTTGGTTGAATGCAGCTCAATTAACTTGCATACAATTGGTATAGACTAATTTCGATTGAAAGATGTTTATCGTTAGCCAAGTAAAACGGCACGTCAAACGGTCATGACTATTCCATAGAGTTTACATGTAGTTAAACTGATTTGTTCGACATAGATACACTGATTAAATATCACCCAAAGAACAACCTACCCCAAGAAAAATATTGGTTTCGTTCCATATAATATAGCTGATTAGACAAGGGCCAATAATATATAGTGCTGTACCAATTAACAATTTGATTACATCATTAAATACATAGCATAATTAATGTTACTAACAGATTCATATCTTTTGCAATGAAATTTAGCATCAAAACCAAGCATATAATGGTGATGCAATTCAATATTGCCACAGAGTTCCTAGTAAGTGCCATTCCTGCGGCAATATATAACGCCGGATGGTATGTTTAGTACTTTGTAAGGAAACTCACCCAAGAAAGAACCTGGGCACGAAGACCAAACAACCAAACGTCTAATCCGCTATCAACCCCATGCATCGAGACTGTGACAGTGTAATAATTGTCGAGTGTATATCTAACCTTCGTAGCAGGTGTGGTGGTATTATGGATGCCGCTAACCGGAACAGACGTTATACACGTCCGCTGTGCGCGTAAGGGTATATCACGATTTCCCTAGAAAGGGACAGATACTACAAATGATCTTAGCCAAAAGGCGGAGAAGCGATCATGGTATTTTTAGTTAATGACGGGACCTGAAAAAGCCCATTAATTAGGCCCTAATCAAAACCAGTACGCATTGAACTACCAAACCAATGGGTCATATGAACTATTATGACAATGGTGATTTAGTGGTCATTTTAATTGGTCAAGATCTCTTTGGACCGGGCAAGACGCATTGTGGTACCCTTCTACAATGTCTTTAGAATTCATATGCCCCATTGGTTAGGTGGTCTGAGGCTTGCTGGTCTTGATTAGGGCCTAATTAAAGGGACTTTTTCAGGTCCCGTTACATTAATTTAAGAAATGATGAAGAAATAGTGGTCATTTGAATTGGTCAAGAACTCTTTGGACCCGGCAAGATGCATTATGGTACTCTTCTACATTGTCATTAGAGTTCATATGACCCATAGATAACCTCTTTTCCGCGACCAAATGTTGAACATCTTGCAAGGGCGTAGGAACCGGGGGTGCTGGGGGGCGCCAGCCCCCCAGTGAAAAATATGGGGGGGCGGAAGTATCATTCCGCCCCCCCGCTTCGCAAGTCAGAAAACCCCTTTTTCATTTCTGCCCTTGGTGCTCAGAACATTTTGGCAAAAAATCTCATTTGGAGCACCAAATTGCATCTAAGGCCAGGTGAAACTGCAAAATTATTTACAAAATGGAGTGGGTGTTGAAGTGTGCTATATTGCACCAAATTGCATCTGAGGCCACCTGGAAATGCAAAAAATTTCCAAAGGGGAGGGGGACACCCACTCCCCTTAGACCCCTCCCCCAGGCCGGCCATCAGTCTTCAGCCCCCCCCCCCCCACTCAAAAGTACCTTCCTACGCCACTGACATCTTGTAAGAAAGCATTCGTCTTGCCATTGGTGTTACGTCGTGACTGAGTAGGTAGCAGTTACTCATGCGCGAATGTCGAACGAGGAACGCGGAATAAGTAACTAACTTCACACCGGTGTGATTGCGTAATATCTCCAGGCTGTCTGCAGTTGCTTGTTTGTTTTCTCGATCTTGAACTAGCCTAGGCCTTGTACGTGGTTGGCGATAACTTAGGTCTGGAAGCAATTCAGTCCTATATCATATGTCTATACTTGTAGCGTACATACTCATTTCTTGAAGCTAGGCCAACGTTGTTTGTGATCGAACATGGAATCATCAGAACGTCTTGCAAAGTGGTCCGAAATATGGAGGGAAGGGACAATGGACTTTCATCGCACTGATGTCACATAGTATGCAAAACTGCACATCATTAGCACATCCTCTAGGCTCTAGTTATGAGTGGTGTGAACGTTTACAGACGTTAGACCTAACGTTAGTATAGGCCTAGCAGCTAAATTTTAGCCTAACTCAGAAACTGTAACATATAGCATAGCCTACGTAATCACGAATTGGGGACGGGACTAGGCTACGGATACGTCTATAGATGGGATATGCAGAGTGACAGAGTCTAAGTTAGTACAGTAGTCACAAAATCTGTAGGTTGTAGCCTAAGCAATTTATTGTTGGCGCCTGAAATCCGTGGAAATGAAAGTTGTAGTTTTGCCTATATGCTATACAGCACAGATGGTGCAAAAACTTTAAAACAAAATCATTATTGAAATAAAGAGGGGGCAGCATCACACAAATTTAATTCAAATTCCAGATCATGCAAACAGCAGTAAAACTTCAAGGGTGTAACATGTTTCTCTCATCATTAGTACCTTCATGCAATAGCAGCTAAAACCAGGGGCGTAGCAAGTGGGGGGGGGGGGGGGGGGGGGGTGTGGGGGGGTGTGACACCCCCCAATAATTTGGTCGCTGTCGGCAAATTTTGGGTCTGTCGGCAAAAGGAGAAAAGGTGAAGAGAGCGGAAGGGGAAGAAAGAAGGAAAGCTGAATAGAGAAAAGGAGAACGGGAGCTTCTTTATCAGTTATTTTGATTTTCCAGTTCTTCATCTGATAAACTCATTCACCAATCCAATCACCCGACGCCATGCAAGTTAAAAACCTCTCGGCAAATAACTGATAATGTCACGGCCGTCAGTATAGCTACTGTAGCCAGGCTCAGCTAGACGAGTGCCAGAATCGCCGGCAACTCAGTGAAAGAAATGGAATTAAAGGCTTCCGTATAGGCCGCAGCCCACGAGTCGTGCTATCGTGTGACAACGTATTGTTATTATCCTCTGTTCAGAATGACGTCATCGCAGATGTCATTCATTCTATCGAAATGGAAATTCTACGGTGCCAAATTTGACTTAAAATATGCACCAGATTGCATCTAAGGACGTTTCACCCCTCCCCAATTTCAGTCACCACTTCTAGATCCGTCGGCAAATCAAATTCTCCACACCCCCCAACAAAAAACCCTTCGCTACGCCCCTGGCTAAAACAGATCCACATCAGTGATGTGGCAGCAAGTATGTAGGCCTGCAATAAATATAGGCTTATACAAACACAAGTCAGTTTATCAGTAGCGCTGTGTACATACTGTATGTTTATATTAGCCTATCTTTTGGCTAGCAGCTTGTAAGGAAATCCTGGAAGAAGAGGTCTTACTCAGAGTCAGAATAAACCTTTTTGGGTTTGGCTGAGTTTTGTATTTTGCTTAATAACAGTTCTTTCCTCTAGTTTTACTGAAGCAGATTTGGCCTACACTAGTACAGTGAAACTGACCAGTGAGAAAATGTCAAACATGCAGGATAGACTACAATATTCAGTACACTAATGGTGTATAAGTCCATAGATGGCTTCCATGTTGTAAGTTTAGCTGGCAAAGGCCATATTGAATCATGCCTTTGATAGTAGCCTACATGTACAGAAGCAACTCCAGTAAATTATTAAGTTTAGGAATAATGTACTGTAGTGATCTTGAGGCAAAAAATGGTTCTCCATGGACCATCTAGTACCAAGTCTAAGACTGCGCACTACTCCGATCTGAACCGTTCGGACGCAATTTTCATAAACTGTGGTCAACACCCACAGTCTAACAATTCACCTCCCGCCCACTGAACAACAATAAATATTGTAAGCCGGCACACTGATTGCCAGTTGGGCATATTGCCAATCTATCCATGATGTTCCACGCTACCTGCTTGATTTGATCAAGCTGGGTTGCAGGCATTAGGAAAGTGCACCATGTTTAATGTGTCAATCAAACATGGTAATAATGTTAAGAGTACTGTAATAACCGTCTCACATCGATCATGCTGACCATCTTAACTGCCTCCAAATAAGTTTAGCTAGAGGAGATGAAGAAAGGATGTTGATCATCCAAAATGGTGTCGGATACCAAGGTGACCACTGTTGAAGGAGGTATTGGCACACTTGACTTAAACTTGCTAAATTGTGACAGTGGTACTCTAGCTAGCAAGCGACTGATAGATTCTTTGCCTACCAAAAGTAAAGATTTACTGAATCGAGACACAGCTTGAAGTGGTACCTATACAGTTGTTCAAACCATTTGCATGTATGTGGATTTGTGTCTCTAAAATACAATATAGTTACATTACTGTAATAATCATCTACTTTTCTTTTGAATTCTGTCGCCATTTTATTAATTTCTTAATCATCGTTTTAAAGCTATCAGATATTCCTGGGAGTATACTTGACCAAAATCAATAGGTAACCAACTTACCAGACCTATTAGCTACATTATTCTACTTAGAGCTGATATTTTTATGGTTTTATTTCTTGTTTCCTTCCACAGTCCACTGAGAAACAACATCGACAAGCTAACCAACGGTCAGAGTGGTCTGAGAATTCTGGTTCCACTATGCGGCAAATCGGTTGACTTGAAATGGTAAGAAAATTAGTATCTGGATTTATGACATGTTCATGTTTCCCTGCAAGACATACCAAACATGGCAAAGCATGACATTTTCCACTTGTACAGTTTGGTAAAGTTAACTACATCATCATTCATCGACAGAACATGACATGTTTAAAATATTTAAAGGCATTGAAGACTCGCCCCACACCGCGTGCCGCGCTCTGAAAAAGTTAACTTTCTGTTGCTTGCAAGTGAAGTTTTGTTTGTGTCGCTACAAAACGCACACAGTAAGGAAACTTGATACCTTGTTATCTGTAGCTGGACCTGAGATGTCCATCGCTGTATCGTTTGTACACTGTGCTGTAGGTATTGACCGCAGATGTATGTACTGACTGTACTAGAGTCTAAATTACTGAAGGTAGCAAGCTGTGTGTATTTTCTGGGATCGATGGTGGTGTCTAACACTTCTGTTACACCTCATTCGAAACTAGGTCAGATTACCGGCCTTAGATGTTTCTTTTTGCGCGAGTCTTCACACCCTTTAATTCATAAATGAGTGACTCTTAAGTATTAACTTACCCCTGTGGTCCCTTAAAGTGCTGTCCAGTTTCTTTCTTATGTTAAATCTTGAGCTGAAGATAAACATTTCCTGTCAGGATCAACGACTGGACTGTATGAATTGAAATCAACTGGAAAACTGTGAAAATTTACACAATAGAAAGCAAACAAAGAGTTTTAAAGGAATATGACCAGACCAATGTATTGTTAGTTAGATGAATGATATGCTGTACTGTGGACACAATCTTCCCAAACTATGGGTCTACTATGGGTGTACCAACTACGGACTGGCACGCTTTAATTGTGAGTTGCAAGCAGGGTTGCAGAAAACAAGTTTGATTGATCAAATTAATTTACAGATGGAATCAACCAGTACACTTAATCCCTTTCACATGGTGACATATTTTCCAAGTTTTGATAAATGTATAGCCGTACAGCAGTGCTCTCATTTACTAACTTTCAGTTATTGTGCAATGGATTGCAATCAACTCGGCCAATGTGCAATTTAACCATCATCACCGGGGAGTAAAAATTTCTGTGATTTTTAGGACTTACTGTAGGCAGTAAGGGAAAATGTTTGGTAAAGCACACAGTCAACCCTGCTCTATTTTCTTTCCCATACAGGTTAGCAGATCAAGGGCATTATGTTGTGGGCATAGAAGGCATACCAAAAGCTTGTGAAGATTTCTTTGAAGAAGCTGAGATGAACTATACAGAGACTGATATACCTGAAATTGCCGGTGGTAAACTATTCAAGGTACATACTGTGCAAAGAACTCTATAAATATTAGTTAACTAATGTTAACTTTATGTTTTACTTGCAGCTGGGGTAACTACTCAAATGGGGGTTTTGTATTTAAGGAGCTAGCTGTGTGTCATAATGTTATTCCACGTTGCACCCAATTCACGCTGAATTGGTAGGTTGGAATTGTCAATATTCTATCTTAATAATTGATAACTATAGAAAAGAATATTGAACTCAATTAATTATGCAAATAAGCTGGCTATAGGTGTCCAATGTGATTACAGTGTACAATTTAAACTAAAGCAAAGACTGCATCTGTCAGAATTGTATGAGCTTCAATTTGACATAGCTTGTTTGGGAAAAGAGCTAATATCTGAAAATAAGTAACCTCATTGTATATAGAGGTTAGTTAGGATATGATAGTGTGTTTGTGTGTGTATATAGGTAATGGAATGTGTAAGTAGTTTCCAGGTCTCCTAAAGTTTATCAACTTGCATTGATTATTTAAATTTCCTCGACATATCTTTAATTTCACTCAGAAATAGAAAAAAAATAAAACCAGAAATTTACTACACATAGTTGTGTACATACTCAAGCTTCAACAAAGAAATACACACCGAGTCTCTGTTGAACGGAAGGTAGTGAACGTAACTAACTTCAAGTCATTCACAACAAGATCAACACAGTGAACCAACTAATTACATTATTTTGTCAAACATATACCTCCAGTTGACGTTTTAATACACCGAGACCTGCAGTTGAAACTTGTTATGTTTATCGTTGATTTGGTGGGTTTGTCTTACAAATGTTTGAAAAGAAAGGCAAAAATCGCATTGATTATTCAAAATTTTCTGAAGTTCATTTAAAGTGACAAAACATTACCTTTATATACATCTTTTTCTTCTTTGCTTAGTTTAAACTTTGATCGTAAAGACTGTATCTGACATTGTTAATTTATTTCTGTTTGTCTATTCTAGAGTGATGATGGGAAGATACAAATCTACTGCAGTGACATATTTATGCTAAATAAGTGAGTGATGAAATCGATTCTGTGTTACCCTAATTGCAAGGAAAGACCTTCCTATTTGTATCCAGTTACTTGAATTGAGAGATCTTGTCTAAAATTTAAAGTTGTGAACTAATATCATAACCTCCTAGCAGATAATGTACGTGTTCTATGTACATTTTGTCTAAGTTTATCATGTTCAGGACAAAATATTCCAAACGTTACCTTTCAAAATTGTACTCTATTTGTTTGCTTCAGTTCAATTTAATTTTCATTTTTTATTTAACTATAGAATGAGTGAAGAAATCAATAAAAGAGGGCAATCCACAGGGTTGCATATCATCACCAACTTTAAAGTGATTGTAATTGAACAAATTTATTATAAAGCTTCACAATCTGGTAATACCGTTTTTGGAGTTCCGGAGTCTTTTGTATGTTTTTATGATATCGCTAGTAATTTCAAGCTTAGATGCAACTTACAAGGCGTACTTACGTACGCGTAGCACCAACACATGGTGGCGCTACCCTTAGATAGTTTTCAATGCATAATCTACAGCTCTGATAGTTTGCCGACAGGTTCGCCCCTCCCTTGGCAAATTCCTGGCTACACCCCTGCTGCGACTGCTTAATGTACCTGTACCATGTGTGACTACTGCAGACAATATTGGGAGCTAGTGCTTCTTTCAAAAGCATTACTAATTTATTACCTAGACATTTCATGGTAGAGTTTCCTGTATATGGAAATGAGGGGAAATTGACTTATAAACACAATGACATGATAAATAAATATTCAACAGATATTTAAAATACATACACAGTTATGTGATGTCACTGAGTTATATCATTGAGTTGTTCATAGACTTTGGTAGAACTTGTTCAAAAACTTACAGCTTACATTTACAATCAGCCTTTGAATAATATTTAGTTAATCTGTTATATGTTGTTATAGCAACAAGGACAAGCTGATTGTTCACATAACAGTTGAGATTTTAAACAAACTTTTTTTTGTGAATGTGGAAAGAAATGTTGAATTAAAAATTATAACGCAGGTATGATATGGCCTTCAAAAATTAATAATATGGTGACTTGAATGTATTATAAAGTGGAAAGGATAATAATTATAATATGTGCTATTTATAAAGCGCTTTCCAATAAAAACTCAAAATAAGTACCTAAAAGATATCAAACAATACAAAATATTGCACCAGGTAACTAAAAATAGCAATACAAAGACTAAAAAGGAATAATTAAAACATAAGAGCAAATATTTACAATACATTACATGTATAAAGTGTTCATATTAAACATGTAAAAATATGTGTTTTCAAATCCCCTTTAAAATGATTAAGATTAGTTAAAGAACGGATATTTCCTGGAAGATGCGGTATCAAGAATCATTCTCCATGTTGTAATGATGTTTTCCTTCATTTGTAGGAGCATCATTGGTGAATTTGATGCTGTCATGGACAAGGCATCTCTAACAGCCATCAATACTGAGGAGAGAGAGAGGTATTATACAGAAGATGTTTTGGGGGACAATGAAAGGGAAGAGGGATGGGAAGTGGGAAAGGTGTGGGGAAGGGGAGGGGATGGCGTGATGTAAACACTTTACACAGGTTGAAAGGTATGGGTGGGGAAGGGGAGGGGATGGTGTGATGTAAACACTTTACACAGGTTGAAAGGCATGGGTGGGAAAGGGGAGGAGATGGCACGATGTAAACACTTTACACGGGTTGAAAGGTGTGGGTGGGAAAGGGGAGGGGATGGCGTGATGTAAACACTTTACACAGGTTGATAGGTATCAGGCGCGTAGCCAGGGGGGGCAAAGGGGCCAGCCGCCCCCCCCTTGAGCATATTTTTTTTTGTATGTTTTTATGATATCGCTAGTAATTTCAAAAGAGAAAATGCTTAGATGCAACTTACAAGGGCTGGGAAGTGCCATTTCCAGTGATCTGGGAGGCATTTTCAGCCAAAATTTTCTTGTACGCTTCGAGCCAAATCATGGTGGCGGTACACTTAGATAGTTTGCAATGCCGTATCTACGGCTCTGATAGTTTGCCTACAGATTCGCCCCTCCCTTGGCAAATTCCTGGCTATGCGCCTGATAGGTATGGGTGGGGAAGGGGAGGGGATGGCGTGATGTAAACACTTTACACAGGTTGAAACGTCCCTAGGTCATTTGTATTTGTTTAATAACTTTTCACCGGGTAAAATCACCATTGTCTCTTATTGACGTTGTTACAAGTTGGTCTTCTCTGTATACTCTTATTTGATCCAAAAGTCAAACAAGGCAGTTATCAGAAAGAAATTGCACCCTGCAGATATTACATAAATTTCATCTTTTCTGTTTATGGTCATCATCACAAAAATATTGGGATAAGGGACAGACAAAAACTTCATAATCACTTCCTTTCATATCAATCATGTTAGATTCATGTTGTCAATGTGGTATTTCATTGTTCAAAACACCCTGGGGTTTAAAATGGTAGAAATGTGATTTTTACGTGATCAAATATTTAGTGGCAATGATATTTGAGGAATAAACTTAGCACCCATGAATAAAGTTGTCGATTTTGCATCCATTCTGGATATTAAATCCTTCCCAGCAATACCCAGTGTGTTAGGACATAGTTAATGCGAATATTTGATTAATTATTTATTGAGAACCAATTCAATTGAAACTTCCTGGGTTTTTTTGTGTGTCATGAGTCATTTAGTCTGGAGTAAAATCATGACTAATGTTATCACATTGTTTTTATGAGTCAAACCTAAATTATTCTTGTGATTTTGATTTGAACCAAATCTGAAACACTGAAATCACAGTTCAGATCATCACGAAAATTCGGCAAAGGTTAGATTAACTTATTGAGTTGCAGATTAGCCTTAAGTAAATGTATTATGCCTTATGTTTTACCTTTATATGTGTTGTTTCTTTTGTGCAGGTATATTGAACTGCTAAGGAGTGTCTGCAAACCAGGGACAAGAATGATAGTTATGGTAGTGGAATATGACTGGGAAAAACGGGAAAATAAAGGTACTGATACGTCACCATTTTAAAATGAAAAGTCAGTTAGTATATATATGTATGGCCTCATTTATCAAACTTAGAAGTATTGGGATAAAAGGTACAGTTTTGGTGGTAAAATATGACTGGGAGAAAAGAGAATATATTAAGCCGGTATAATAGAGACTTAGAAATATGAATAGCTTCAGTTGATAAAAGTATAGGTCCATATCAAATAATGACAAAGTCTCCAGGAATTCACATTCAAACCATGCATGGATTTTTGATTCTACAGATAAAAAACTAACAATTCCTGTGTACTTAATAAAACAAAAAATTTGGCATTGTTTTTGCCTTGGGTTTTTCTTCGGACAAACTTCTTGCTTCTGGGAGAAGGCTATACAGAAACTTGCAACATAGCATTGCTTAACACTGAGATGCTCTAAAAAAAAATTCTTCCCTACCGTTAGGTGTAGGTATATCACCTGGTGGATGATCTCAACATAAAGGGCATCAACCATCAATATATTGTCGGCAAATTTCCTGAAAAGAACAAATATGGTCAGACACCCTTACTAAATAGAT
>KN882296.1:217678-222678 GCA_000934455.1 Apostichopus parvimensis
ATTTTGATTTCATTTAATACAAGATTCACTGATTTTTGTGACGGTCGGTAGGAAGCTTGAGTGCCGGTCGGTAGGATGCTGATTTACTCTGAGTGCCGGTCGGCAAGCACTAGTGGCGGTTACGCCCGACCGGCGCCGACCGGCGTGGCTACAACACTGTATATATATATATATACTTACTTTTCATGATATTTCACAGCTAAGGTTTGTTACAGGTATCAGCGATTAGTTAATGGACATTTCAGATGGGCTATTGCACCAGATGATGATACACAGCTTTGCACTTCATATCTTCTTGGAGGCGTCTCACTTCAACCATTGAAATCTCTTATAGGACAAGATACAGCAACTGGTACGTTCATAAATCATTTGTGACTTTAATTATCTATTCTCCCTCGTGTTAGGGTTTTAGAACTTAGTGATGGTTCGAGTGCTGTGATTTGTGAATGTTGGTAAAATTGTCCATGCAAAGATAATAGTAATTGGTCAAAGACTCGACTCGAGTCAGTTATACCACAGTCCACAGGAACTGACTTAATTCGATCCTACAATGAAGTAGCGTGCTTCTACTCTGTCGTTAACTTGTTAGCTTTAGTTAATTCATCTCTTGTGTTTCGCATATTGCTTTGACTCCATGTTGTATTTGGCATTTTCCCATTTAGTATTTTACTCATTTAATACTGACTCATATATTCATTTAGTAAATACTATATCATTGACTATAGTTTCAAGTTTAGTTTTGACTCCATTTCTGTTTTCATACATGTCTTTTAATAATCTAGCTCAAACAATTTGTAGGCCTACTAACTCTATATTTGACTGTATTGTGTATGGAGCTTAGATCGAGATAGCACCAATATTACCTGTATCGACGGTGTCCAAATGAGAAAAGATAAACGCCCCCTTCTTTTGGTTTGGTTTTGGTTTCGATGATAATCGTAACCTTTGCATTCATGATTGCTAATGAGTGTAAGTGTGTGTTTGTGACGCCCAGATTGTAAACACGATTTCTGAAGACGGGAAGGTCAGACTAATTTCATATTTGGTGTGTAGAAGTACCACATTAAGTAAAAGAAGCCTATTGTATTTTGTGGAGGTCAAAGGTCATTTGGGGTCACCAGGGGTCAAATTGTGAAAACCATGTAAGCACGATAGGTGAAGAAAGGAAGCTTGGGCAGACCCAAATTTTTGATGTGTCGAAGTACCACATTGAGAAAAAAAGCCTTTCGTATTTTGTAGACGTCAAAGGTCATTTGGGGTCACCAGGTATCAAATTGTGAAAACCTTGTAAACACGATATCTCAAGAAGGAAGCTTGGGCAGACCTCATAGTTGGTGTGTAGAAGTACCACGTTGAGTACAAGAAGTCTATTGATTTTGGTGGAGGTCAAAGGTCATTGAAAGTCAACTTAAGCCAATCATTATCTTCACTCCCATCTTACTTATATTTATCCCATCTTACTCATATTTAGTATGATGATGTATACATCACATTGAGTACAGGCAGCCTGTTGTTGAGGTCAATGGTCATTTCAGGACAGCCTATTTCATTGTGAATTTATTGTTTGTCACAGCACACTGCTTTTCACTGTATTACTAAGATCAAGGGTGTTGTACACCCCACTGGCGGATCCAGGGCCTTTGTTTGGGAGGGGCCAAAGTGGCATTAGAGTGATATGGGGGAGGGGTCTAAGGGGAGGGGGGAAATTTTCTATTGCTGAATGCCCTCAGATGCAATTTGGTGAGACAAAGTGTACAATGGTGATGTTAATTTACTTCTAAAAAAAATGTTTCCCAGGTGTAATTTTCTAAAATACTTATAAAACAAAGTTGGGATCATCTTTCTCAAGAAATTTTATTTCTCATAGGTTATAAATTTCTTACAACCAGCCTGTAACTGCAAAATGGTGTTAAACTGGTGTTAACGGAGGGGGTGTCCCCCTCCCCTTTTGATTTTTTTTGGAATCCTGGTGATGCCTACATGTAAAATGGTGGCACTTAGAAAGGCTTTTGTCACCCAAAATTTTCTGAGAAATATGCATTTTTGTGTGTGTAACATCAATAAATTGAATAGTAGGTGATAATTCATTCTTTTCCGTGGCATGAAAATGTTCGCTGCTCGCCCCAATGAAAAGAAATATAGGCTAATTTGAGGTTCAAACGATGCTGTAAAGGAGGTTTTATACTCTATATTATGCTAAATGCTAAAGAAATGATGGTTGCTAAGTCAAAATTTGATGCAAATTTTTTATGTATACTTGACAATTACAATGCGGTTTTTTTCGGACGCTTGTGCGGGTCAGCGGGTTTGGGTGTTAGAATGCGGGTCTAATTCCCGCGAATTGCGGGTCAGTTGGGATCTCTGCATTTAATTTTAAACCAGAAAACGAAAAGGTTTAGACTAGTCTACCACTGCCATTCCTCTCGATTTTTTTATTTTCCAATCATATGATTTAGCGGATGTTCGGAAACACTTTTTGGCTCTTGGCCCCCCCCCCCCCCTTGGATCCGCCAGTGGTACACCCTCACTATACATTACCTCAGATTCGTGAAGAAAACTGTTCGTGTTACATCATCGAAACCACAATGCATTTATAGCTAATAGTGTCTTCGTTCTTTTTTATTTGAAGAAGGGACGCGTACCAATGGTAACACACCTCCTAGCAGCTCACAGGAAGCTCAAAGCGACAGCACTACAGATGTGTCTCCCTCCACTTCAGAGACTATTGAAAGCGCACCTCGTAAATATTGATTTCCTCACCTTTTTAATTTGCATACATTTATATACAGTAGCCTGATAACGGTAAAAGTACAAAACCACCCTTAGCACGGATTAGCTTAAAAACCTAAACAGAGGGGGGGGGGGGGGGGAAACATGGAGAAAACGACTGAATGAAGTATTGTATGACATAATTGTCATAAGACGAGTGTGCCCAGTCTGATAATCACGCCAGTATCCAGTTGGTATGTATTATTGAAAACCTACAAACATCTTTCACAATTCTGATTTCGAATGACATGTCAAAACAAGTACATTAATAACTAAGTATGATTATGATTATGACCATAATGATAATGATTTGTCTTCAAGGTTGCAACTTTTTCTTTGCCAAGAAAGAGAAATATTCCATGGCAAAGACGACTTGCCTGGAAATTGGAGGAAAAATTTTCGGTTTTGAGCATTTGCAGGCCAACAAAACCTCGTCGGTAAGCACAGAAGATTAATGTTGCGATACATTAAAAGCCAAAGAAACAAAATCATATTTCTCAGTTCTTATATGCTTTCTTTGTTATTAATTGTGACACGTTCTATTCCATGAGTAAAGAAATACACACTTTTATTATCATCACTGGTATTCAGCAGTCTGTTGTCCGACTATCCAAAGTATAATATGATTGGCTTAACTATGTGTTGGTGACATAGGAGGGAGGGTATGGCGTATGAATCCACAAGGGTGTCTTGTAATCTTCTTTAAAGTTCACATACGTGTAGAATGTCATTAAAACTAAAAAGTTGTTGATACAATCAGTATCTCCACCTCTAATAGCTTGCCCCTTCCAAACTTTTAAACGCCTAATGGTAAAACTGAACGGCCAAATTATTGCCTAATATATAAACAACTTAATATGTCAGAGTTCATAGACGTTATCAGATCTTAGGGTATCAATTTAACATATATTATATCCACCAAATATATACTTTATATTACTCTTAGTCTAAGACACACATCTATTTCTCGTCAGTGTAATGTCAGTAACCTGTGATTGTAGTTTAACCGATATTTTATTATTCATCAGGAGACATTCAGGGATCTGATGAGTACACATGCAGAATCTTCTTCCTGCGATTGGGTGTGGGTTGATATTATTCGAAATGATGAGAACCAATTCGAATGGAGTGAAGGTCCCGACTTTGAACTAAGTGATAGGTATGTATCAGCCTAGCCTAAATCCCAGTCCGATTTTGTGTTAGCAATTGTTCAGAGTTGCTATGTATAATCTACGAAAGTATAGCCTACAGCGATGTTATTACAAACCAGGTACATGCATTTACGAAGGCACCATAATATGTGTACACGTTTTTTATACAACAATTGCTGACAGAAAAGTTCGTTAATTTTAAATTTAACATGAAAGGATTGTCCTGCTGGAAATGTTTTTGTGACTGATGAAAGAAGGACGTGTTCTAACCATCCTGGTGAAATTTATGGAACGCCAAACGGACAACACCGATGACAACAAAAGGAACACAAGTAGGCTACACGATGAATAAAAGTATACACGAGGATAAAAAAAAATGGCTTTCACTCTTTTGGCCAAGTAAATCGTTTCCCATTGTCCGTTCGCAGCAGTGTGTTGAGTTTTACAGTCGAAAATAGAGTGAACCTGTAACGACTGTATTGATTTACTGCGAACCAGCTTCATCATCTCCATCTTCTTCATCTCCATCTTTCTTCAATTTGAAAGGAGTAATCTATTTGAAAAGTTGTTGCTTTTATTATTTCTGCAGTTGGTGGGGTACTAATCAACCTGATAATGGAAGCTCGGAAAGATGTGTGGGAAGTGTGCGAGAAGAAAATTGGAAGCTCCATGACGCACTCTGTACATATAGCTTTTGTACTATGTGCATGGATGCATGGTGCAACTCCCACTAATCTAATTATACTGATACATATAAAAATGTAACTACATAGGAGTATGTTAAATATTCCCTTTCTACGCTAAATGAAGATATTTTCATCTGTACGTGTCTTCATATGAACGGTTCTATTGGTATATAACTTGGTGAATGATGGCATATAATTAACATGTTATAAATAACGAGTGTGTACTACTTCTGCACTCTCTCATCCTTTAAACATAATTTAAAATATTTTTAAGGTGTATATCTTAACAATCGGCAAAACTACATATTAGAAACAAAGTTACAGTGTAGTCTGTGACAGACTCCGCACAGCTCCTTTAGGATGGCGGATATATAAACCAGAGTCAATATTGGGA
>KN882296.1:227678-240877 GCA_000934455.1 Apostichopus parvimensis
ACTGAACCAAAACGCATAAGATATAATAAGAAGAGCTACTTGCAAACCCCGGCATCCCTTTGCATTCTCTTACTAGCCGATAAGCTAACGGCAGATGTAATTTCATTTCCGCGTGAGTTCGCTTCTGATGTGTTCGATTTCTTTCCTTTAAAGGAAAACTGAATGAAGTGTATTAATATTATCTTGAAGTATATTAAAGGATTAATGACATAGTTCATCACAGTGAGATCGTACAAAATATTCGCAACGAATAAAACCCAAAATATTTGGAATCTCTCATCGAGCGGTAGCAAAGACTGATAGACATTGCTAATACACAAAGGCATAACGAAGATAAAGTTAGTCGCAAGCATGAATGAAAATGTCTTAATGATTCTACGAGTCTGATGCATTCTTTTCTGTCTTTCTTTTTTGGACAACTCAACATTTCTGTGTGATTTACTGAGGGAAAGACCTATCAATATGTATAACACAACGACCGGAATAACAGTTGATGCTTGAATAACACTATAAAGGATCAATGCCCATGGATTATCAGTGGTTAAAATTGCTGCAGTCAAAGCAAAAGCAGAAGCGATGGATGCCAAAAGTGACACTAAAAGTACTATCAAATATTTCTTCAAAGTTATGACGCTTTTGTAAGTGAACGGCATGACGACTAAAGCTAGGTATCTATCAACTGCTACACCACACATACATACACAGTAATTGATCGCAACAGCGCATACAATGACGTAAAGAAAAACTGTTTCGGTTCCCCTTGAGCTAAGGTAATTCCAAGTTTCTAAAGCAGCAACGAAAGAGGAGATTAAATCCCAAACATTGACACCTACACCAAAAATATAATTTGTCTTTAGAAATAATTTGTACTTGATTTGCAAAATGAGTACCGCACTGTTGGTTAACATTCCGAGAAAAGCTAGCACTAACCTAGCAAACACTGCAAATCGTAAAGCGGTTCGTTGTGTCCCGTTCCAGAGTGGTTGAGCGTCTGCATGATATTGTGTGGTGGTGTTGAAAGATGTGACAAGTATGGTTGTTGTCTCGAATGTTGCCATGTTTGATGAATTCTTTGTTGGTGACGTCAAAACAGTAATCGTCGAGTCATATACTTCAAACTATCGGTAACGTACAGTATTCGATAATTTCCATAACATCTAAGAACAGTCTGGTGATAAGTGGTGAGAGTGATGATTGTTTAACATTTTTCAAAAGGATTCCTGTGTAAAAACAGGAGAATATAAAGAAACTCAATTTCTTACCGGTTTAACACAAAATTCAAACCATAATATAAACAAACTCTTTTGATCGCTTTTATTTTTTTCACTTTCATAATTAATTTTAAATCATGAAAATTTGATGATTCAGTTGGGGACGAATCTTTATTTCCTGTAAACGTTCTTTTTGTGGTTGGAATACTTCTTATGCTGAATGTAAAGTAACATGCAGGGCGGGATTTGATGTTGAAAGTGGGGGGGGGGGGCTATGGGGGGGGTCTAAGGGGAGGGGCTTCCCCTCTAAATCGAAATGACTTTATCACCTTGGAAAAAAATATTTAATTGTTTGACCCTTTTTGGGGATGTTTGCAATGTTGATCAAGGGAGGTCATCACAACTGAACAAAGAAAATTCAAACATTTAGGAGTTTTTTTTATATCGATCAGCATATTGTTTGGAGTTGCATTTTGAATTATCACAAAGAAGAAGGACATACAATTTTACGAACTTTCATGCATAGGAAGAAATTACAAAGAGAGAAAAGTTTAAATTCTCTTTCAAGTAGCATAATAATTGTACAATCATAAAAAGAACGTCTTAATCCCGCATACTTTATATGAGCATTGCTGGGGGGGAAAAAAGTTCTTCTCTAATAAACCTCATAAACCTCAATTTGTGCAGAAACAAATTTACAAACCGATGCCCACCTTATTGGCTAACAAAACAAAAAGTGCTTCTAATTGGAAATAAGGAAATTATAAGGATACGTCTTCTTAAGACATAACATAAAATATCTCGCTTGTTGAAAAGAAATTCATGACCAAAAACTACCTTTCGTCATCTACATTTGGCTTCACAGTCCCAAAAGAGATATTCTAATGTTTCTACGGATCTCCCACCGAAAATAACAGACAGCAGTATCCTTTCTGTTGATAAAATAAAGAAACTGACAAGTGCCAAAATTATTTGGACAAAACAAATTGCAAACATTGAACTACACTTTCTCGAACAGAAAGAAAAAGTAGCAACGAGTATGATGCCATTGGTTATAATTTAGTTAAGACATTTGATTCCACTCTGCAACTACTTGAAGCAATGATCTATAAATTAACAAGAAGATATAGTGCTATTAATAACATCAGTTCATCTCATTTATTTGTTTGTTTTATCACTGTGACAATACAATACAAACATAATGACAGATAAATCAAACTTCAAATATCACATGTTGCGAAAGGAAGTACTTTTAAAAGCCATTTTGGGCAAGAGGAGGACTTCAAGTCTCCTCAATATCAATATACACAATATTCTTATAATTTCGAGGGAGAGCCGAAAGCAAAACATAAACATTATTCAGAGGAATGTTG
The DNA here is from genome assembly GCA_000934455.1 of Apostichopus parvimensis. Lineage (NCBI taxonomy): Eukaryota > Metazoa > Echinodermata > Holothuroidea > Aspidochirotida > Stichopodidae > Apostichopus > Apostichopus parvimensis. Next base: position 230,263 of record KN882296.1, read on the forward strand.
CCACCAAAGCAATATATGACAACGGGAGATTGCAGTGGTCAAGCAGGTCTCTGACTTTAAGGACACCTTTGTCTTTACAGTCAATAGTGTTATTATTCCTTTTAATAAACTGATTGGTCCACTAAATTTCTTCACTAAAATTATTTTCAGATCTCCGAAAAGCGAAATGTTGTCCAGGCGCTACACACATTAGAAATATCGCTGCTCTTGTGTTATGTGTTAATATGGCATTTTCCTCCGATTGGAATTGCTGAAGTCATTCGCATAAAGATCTAGTTTGGTGAAATACTTACTTTGAGTTCAACGTTTCATGAAATCCTGTCCTTAAACTGAGTGAATCTTTGATTGTTATATGATAGTGGTAGTGATAGATGATTGTTTTTAAGTTACATATCGTAGTAAAGACTAAAATTTCACAAGTGGTGAATCTTGAGATACCACTTAGCAATTACTTCACGATAACTTTCAGAGTTCTTTCTTCTCACAGATGTCATTTACACTCAGTCTCGGTGACTCAATTTGTAGCTCTTTATAGTCAAACATTATTGTTGTTACCTTACTGAAGTCTTTAAACCGAAAGAAATGAATTGTTTAATTTGGCGATCAAAGGAAATTGTTCTTAATATACAAAACAAACAAAAAGTGATTTCTTGTGAAATTAACGTCATTTAATGTCATTTACACACAGTCTCGGTGACTCTATTTGTAGCTCTTTATAGTCAAACATCATTGTTGTTACCTTACTGAAGTCTTTAAACCGAAAGAAATGAATTGTTTAATTTGGCGATCAAAGGAAATTGTTCTTAATATACAAAACAAACAAAAAGTGATTTCTTGTGAAATTAACGTCATTTAATGTCATTTACACACAGTCTCGGTGACTCTATTTGTAGCTCTTTATAGTCAAACATCATTGTTGTTACCTTACTGAAGTCTTTAAACCGAAAGAAATGAATTGTTTAATTTGGCGATCAAAGGAAATTGTTCTTAATATACAAAACAAACAAAAAGTGATTTCTTGTGAAATTAACCGTTTTGGATCAGAGAAGTTTTGTCATAGCTTTGGATATTTATATTTATTTACAGGAGTAATTTAAAGTGAAAACATCGAACAAGTTTGATATTTGCAAAAGTGGTAGCTGCTGTTGTAAGTAAAATCACGCGACAATATTACGCGTTGCATTGGCTTTAAAAATAAAAATAAATTGAAACAGTACTTTTAACGTTTTATTGGAAACATAATTTCACAACAATTGTTAGTAAAACAATAAAAGTGGCAAAGTAGGGATTAATATTGATCCTCCTCGAAATGAACTTGGATTACATGAAATGATCAAAAATGTCAAAAGAAACAAAAAGAAATGAAGAAAGAATACAAAAAAAGCTTTTTCCTCCAATATACCGTTACATATGCAGATAAACAGATAGAGGCTTATTAAGATAGATATCAGGTTCATTAACAATAATATCGCGGATATATAATAATATGTCATGAAATTTAATGATTTTTGCAAACATCCATTTCGGAAATGAATCAAAGTACTGTTACAAAGCAAATAGAAGATGAAACCACTAGTAATATTATATAGAGATATCATCCAACAACTGGATTAAGGATTAAATTACAAGGTTAAAAAGTCAACTTTATGCATTAAAAAGTTATTGGAAAAGCTTCATTTAATCATTTATTCAAGTCTGATGTACTTTTGAACATAAATTTGACGTCAAAATAAAAATAAAACAGAAATAACAAAAAGAAATGGTCGTTTAAACATATATAACTCTATTATAACTATATTAACTCATATATAACTCTATTAGCAAATATTTCCGTACCACGACCCTCCAGGTAAGCTGATTGACATTAAGCATAATGTCATTATACCTTAGATACGTATTCAGTTGTTTGAACACAGATTTCTCAATAAGCTTAGCAAGGAATGTTTAATTGGATATCGGGGGGTAGTTTTTAAAGAAGTTGTTATCAAGATCACATTTTTTTTTCAGCAGCGGACGGATTATAGCTTGTTTGCAGGTTTCGGGAAATTTACCCGACCTCAAAGATAAGTTAATTATTTTCAGTTACAAACAGGACAAATTCATCAATACAACTACAATCCAGCAGAGTGACTGGAAGAGGATCCAGAACACAAGATTTTGGTAGCCACGCATTGATCAGATTTGTAATAAACTTATGTGTGACAGGTTCAAACGTGTCGAACCGTAAGGAAGTTGACTGCTGATGGTCAATGGGCATTACAAGTGGGAGACTTTTTCTGAGTTTGAATATTTTGGTCTGAAACAATTTAGCGAACATATCGGGGAATTTCACAGTTGCAACATGAGGCAAACCAGTGTTAATTAAGTTCTTTGAACCTATTAAACTGTCGATGACACTAAACATTGTTTTTGTCTGCGTTCGCTATTCTGTCACGTTGGTAATCTGCATGGGTGTCATTCAACAGTTTGCCGTATGAAACTTGGGCAGCTCTGAAAAAAATTCACGATGTACAATTTACGCAAGTCACGGCGCACTTCTAGTAACTGCTCGAAAACCACTCAGCCCGCGGTTTATCGATAAAAGGATTTCAGGATAGGTGGGGCCAAATATATTTCAGTTCACTGTTGTTTTGATTGACCAAGTCAGAAATACAGGGGTCACTAAGAGACAATTGGGGTACGAGCCCAGAGAGTGACAATTTTACTCTTTCTTGTAGGACATCGATGTTAATGTCATTCAATTTCCGAGAGGTACGATTGATAATAGAAGCTGGCGGACGAGAAAGGTCAGTGGTGAAGTGAAGCGAGGCGTGATCAGATGGTAGAAGCCAGCCGTGATCCATGCTCGTAATAAATTTTGTCAGTTCCTCTTGTAATAATAAGATCCAACGTGTGACCCTTGCTATGCGTCTGAACATTGACATGTTGACGAAGGCCCAGTGAATGGAGTAGATCAAGGAACTTAAGGGTATAAACATTATCAGAGGCTTTAACATGTATGTTGAAGTCCCCGAGTATTATCAGACGTCCCCGAAAATGAATCACCGATTCCAGATAGGGCAAAAATTCAGTCAGAAACTCCGACAGAGAGTTCCATATGGAGTCTGTACACAACAGCAAGACGTATTATTTCAAATGTCACATGCATATTAGCGTCTAACAACTGAAACGTTTTGAAATGTGGGGGAATGTTGGATCGAAATTTCCAATTGGACTTAACAATGACGGCAGTACCACCGCCTTTAAGGTATCCTCCTCGGTATATGGTGAGTTAGCCCAGTTGATAACGCCAGTGCCTTCAAAACATAAGGTCCCCGGTTCGAGTCACTCCCAGATTAATGCATGTCGTCCAGTTACAGAGTTGTTTCAGACTCTTCTTAGAGTACTACAGAATCATAGGATCAGGAATTATGTCTGGGCAGTTATGCATGCCACAGCTTTTGTCAAGGTTGCCCTTTCCAAGAACAGATGAGGGTAATACCGTTGTGAGAGATTAAACAGTAAGATTCAGATGCCCAAGGTTTCCAATATAAACAATCAGGTAAAGGCCTAATAGGCCACAAAAACAACATAGTATAGGTACGTTGAGCACTAACATTTTCCAAAATAACAAGGAAAGGTTACACAAAATTAATAAATAATATCAAAAACTATCAAGAACAAAGGAACCTGACTCCAGTAGAAAATCGGAGTGACAGAAGAGTGTCAAAGAAACGAAAAGCAGCAGAAAAGAAGCACAATGAAACAGTGTGGCAGCAACAACATGCGCCTGGTAATATATGCCAAAGTAAAACAGATTTATTTACTCAAAACTTTAGTAACATTCATCATGACGTCAAGGGCAACCTGAACATTTTCAATAAATACTGAAAGATAACTTACAATTATGCAAACGTGGTGTTAAATGCTTACACTAAAATATCAATTATCTGAAAAAGATACTCATACTATTTTAGAAATTACGATCCCAGAAATAAAGTCAACCCGTAGCCGGTTGTGCTTGCACATATAGCTCTCTCATTCTCTCGTGCTTACATAAAAAGTAGACCAAGTTTAAATGTGATATCATCAATTCACATCATGCTTCAATTTTCTATGTTTTGTTTACTTTTGCAATGATGTCTATTTTCTGAAATGGAGATGGTTTTCACAACATCTGAATAAAAACATGTACAATATGAAACTTGTTAACATGACATAATGATTACGTTGGTTTCAGTGTCAACACTGTTAACATTTTACTATGCAATATGAAAAGCAAACAAAGAGAAATTCTTAACAGTCTCATATCATAGTGTCATAGTGGCAGCCCACTTTTAAAGTAGCATATCCCCTAAACGGAGCAATATTTTTTCTTAGCTGTTTTGGAGAGTTGTTCTGTAACTGATACGATATATGTCAGATATGCTAAATATATCGATGAATACATGGTTGAGTTTTGTGTCATTTAAAATGACTTTAAACCTACTCATGGCAGTTCTACCTACGTGTAGCCTAGCATCCCAGCTTATGGTAATCTGAACTGATGTTTTAATTGTTACTATCTGACATGACTATCGGACAACTCAGTGGTGCCATTTTGTTACAGAACATTGCACTTTTCCACTATTTGAAGTAATTTGTGATGAGGAGTTGATATTAGCACATTACTTTTTATCACATTTTAAAATGCCCTCATCATCGTGTGTATATACTTTGATTCAAATTTAGTAGAAACCTTTAAGGAAAGTCACCGATAACCATTCTACTTTCGAAATGTAGTGACAAATGCCGGATTTTGTTGTACTGTATTTAGCTTAGGCTATTACAGTGGTGTACGGTAGCCTCGCGTGTCCATTATATACCTTCCCATACTTCTGTACTCCTGACAAATAGCTGCAGTTGTCGTTACCCCCATGTTTTGTACAGAAAATAATATCCACACAGACTCCACTTAAAACTGATAAAATTGGCAAACTTGAAAGAAGAAAACATCTGTGTGTATTCTGAGGCAATTTTACGAAACATTAAAGCTACGGTATTTACCGGAACTATAAGCCTTTAGCAAAATCTAAGTTTTGAATTAAGACAGGAACCAATCTTTCCAATTATGCCGCATGGCGGAATCTTATCAAATCATCAATTTATTCACGTAGTTGAAGGATAAAACTGAACCAAAACGCATAAGATATGATAAGAAGAGCTACTTGCAAACCCCGGCATCCCTTTGCATTCTCTTACTAGCCGATAAGCTAACGGCAGATGTAATTTCATTTCCGCGTGAGTTCGCTTCTGATGTGTTCGATTTCTTTCCTTTAAAGGAAAACTGAATGAAGTGTATTAATATTATCTTGAAGTATATTAAAGGATTAATGACATAGTTCATCACAGTGAGATCGTACAAAATATTCGCAACGAATAAAACCCAAAATATTTTGAATCTCTCATCGAGCGGTAGCAAAGACTGATAGACATTGCTAATACACAAAGGCATAACGAAGATAAAGTTAGTCGCAAGCATGAATGAAAATGTCTTAATGATTCTACGAGTCTGCTGCATTCTTTTCTGTCTTTCTTTTTTGGACAACTCAACATTTCTGTGTGATTTACTGAGGGAAAGACCTATCAATATGTATAACAGAACGACCGGAATAACAGTTGATGTTTGAATGATAACATAAAGGATCTGCGTCCTTGAATGATCAAAGGTTAAAATTGCTGCAGTCAAAGCGAAAGCAGAAGCGATGGATGCCAAAAGTGACACTAAAAGTACTATCAAATATTTCTTCAAAGTTATGACGCTTTTGTAAGTGAACGGCATGACGACTAAAGCTAGGTATCTATCAACTGCTACACCACACATACATACACAGTTATTGATCGCAACAGCGCATACAATGGCGTAAATAAAAGCTGTTTCGCTTCCCCTAAAGCTAATGTAATACCAAGTTTCTAGAGCAGCAACGAAAGTGGAGATTAAATCACAAACATTGACACCTACACCGAAAATATAATTTGTCTTTAAAAATAATTTGTACTTGATTTGTAACATGAGTACCACACTGTTGGTTAACATTCCAAGAAATGCTAGCACGAACCTAGCAAACACCGCAAATCGTAAAGCGTCTCGTTGTGTCCCGTTCCAGAGTGGTTGAGCGTCTGAAAGATATTGTGTGGTGGTGGTGTTGAAAGATGTGACAAGTATGGTTGCTGTCTCGAATGTTGCCATAATTGATGAATTTGCAAATTCCATCTGAAACTTCAAAAGGAATGAAACTATTAAACTGAAAAGAAACTCTCCCGACTGTTCCTTTTTTTAAATATATTTTATAGATGCCACTGTGTTGGTGACGTCTAAACAGTAATCGTCGAGTCATATACTTCAAACTATCAGTAACGTACAGTATTCGATATCTTTCATAACATCTAAGAACAGTCTGGTAATAAGTGGTGTTAATAATTAACATTTGTCAAAAGGATTCCTGTGTAAAAACCGGAGAATACAAAGAAACTCAATTTCTTACCGGTTTAACACAAATTCAAACCATAATATAAACAAACTCTTTTGATCGGTTTTATTTTATTTTATTTTTCACTTTCATAACTTATTTTAAATTAAGGAAATTTGATGGTTCAGTTTGGGACGAATTTGTATTTCCTGTAAACGTTCTTTTTGTGGTTGATTTACTTCAAATGCTTAATGTAAAGTAACTCGCAAGGGCGGGATTTGATGTTGAAAGTGGGGGGGGGGCAACCTTGTGGGAGGGGTCTAAGGGGAGGGGGTTCCCCTCTCAAATCGAAATGAATATATCACCTTGGAAAAATCATTTTAATTTATCGACCCTTTCTTTGGGGGGTGGGGGTTGGGTGGTGATGTTTGCAATATTGATCAAGGGACGTCATCGCAACTACACAGCGAGAAGTCAATCATTTAGGATTTTTTTCCTTATTATATCAATCAGCTTATTGTTTGGAGTTGCATTTCCGAGATTTATAAACTTTCATGCATAGGAAGAAATTACAAAGATAGAAGAGTTCAAAGTCTCTTTCAAGTAGCATTGTACAATAATAAAAAGAACGTCTTAATTCCGCATACTTTATATGAGCATTGCTGGGAGAAATTGTACTTTTCTAAGTTAAAAATAAACCTTAATTTGTGCAGAAACTAATTTACAGAGGGTCGCTGCTAAGCATTTTTTTTTACAAAACAATAAATGCTTCTAATTAAAAATAAGGAAATTATATGGATGCGTCTTCTTTAGACAATCACCAAAGGCAATATCTCGCTTGTTGAAAAGAAATTCATGCCCAAAAATACCTTTCGTTATCTAACAAGGAATTATAATTGGCATCACAGTCCCAAAAGAGAGATCTTATAATGTTTCAATACGGATCTCCCACCAAAAATAACAGACAGCAGTATCCTTCTGTTGATAAAATAAAAAAAAAAATGATGAAAAAATTTGCAAATACTGAACTACACTTTCTCGAACAGAAAGAAAAAGTAGCAACTAGCACGATGCCATTGGTTATCATTTAATTAAGACACTTGATTCCACCTTGCATCTACTTGAAGCAATGATCTATAAATTAGCAGGAAGATGTGCTAACACCATTTCATTTCATTTATTTGTTTGTTTTATCACAAAATAATATAAACATAACGACAGATGAATTAAACTTTAAAAAATCACATCTTGCCAAAGACAGTCCTCTTTAAAGCCATTTTGGGCAAGAGGAGGACTTCAAGTCTCTTCCATATTAATACACACATACAATTTCGAGGGATGGCCGAAGGCAAAACATAAACATTATTCAGAGGAATTTTTGCCACCAAAGCAATATATGACAAAGGGAGATTGCAGTGATCGAGCAGGTCTCTGACTTTAAGGACACCTTTGTCTTTACAGTAAAGAGTGTTATTATTCCGTTTAATTAAACTGATTGTTCCACAAAATGTCTTCACTAAAATGATTTTCAGATCTCCGAAAAGCAAAATTTTGCCCAGGCGCCACACAAATTAAAAATAAAGGATTATCAACAGCAATATCTTCTTACTTAATATTAAATGAACAAGGAACGGCCATACTTAAAATTTAAGAGTTTCCAATAATGTGTGTTAGTATCCAATTACCGTTAAAACCCAAATACATTTCAAATTTGAAACGAAGGAACGAGGGTGTTGTCGCCCTTAGACCGCCCACATCTGTAGAGTTGAACAACGTGGTACGCTTAAACCTTACTAGGGCTTTCCGCCCCAAATGAAACTAAACACAATTATCTCTGGGGGTTTTTTTCAAGAAAGACTTTGGATATGATCCGGAAGGATCTGAAAACTAAACACTACTTGGACGACGATAACGGCTTTATCATATTAATCCTGCCAATTGGAGTTAGTTGTGTTGTAACCAAATACGAAGCAACTGTTTAAGGCGAGAAATGCTTTGGCATGTAATTGAGGCGGAATTTGTCAACACTGTTGTTCGAAAAAGTAACTGGTAAGAAGGATACAGGACCAGTCGTCCAATTTCCAGTCAAAAAATGGTGTGAAAACAGCAGTTTTCATTCGTTTCATTGGTTTATCTTGTCTCTATTCGTTATCTGTCTTTATTTTCTTCTTCTGCTTCTTCTTTTCAAAATTGTGTATCATTGAGGAAGCTTACGCAACATGTTGTTGTTTAAGAGAGAGTTAACGGTGGTTTTTGTGTTGGCCAATAATGTTCTTTCTATCTTAATCGAGAACTCGTGATCAAGATGACAAAGAATGGAACCTCTGTATTTCTAGTAGCCCCTGCAAGACGAAGACAAATACAGCTAAAGACAAAAGCATGGAGAAAGAGCAAACTCTCTTACAACTAAAAGTGATGTATTGATTCCGCCGTTTTTTTTCTGTATGAAATAGTTATGTAATAATTGCTAAATAAGAAGAAAAAGGTGTTATTGGTATAATTACCTTGTACCAAGAGTTTTGCCGTTAAGCTGGGTAAATAAGATCAACAAGCGAAAACAAACTTAAGTTTCAATAGTTAGAGAACAGCAACTGAAACTTTTCCCTTGTTCCTAAGAAAGTAAATATAAGCACAGCGGTAGGAAAGATCAGGTTATATGCTGTTAAAGATTTGTTTGTTAATTTCATTAGTAAGTACATTTTTGAGCATCTTTCTCTGACCTCATTTTGTCATGTTTCGATTGCCCTCCAGCTACCATTTTAGTCTTTTGTTTTTCTTTTCCTGTGACGACCTATGAGGTTTAGTACTTTGCTTGAACTCCCATTTCTTTTTAATCCAGATATAAAATTTAAAAAGATGATCTTCGCCTATTGCAGGAAACTACTGTTTCATAAACATATTCAAATAATTATCCACCTGGTAACTGTTCACATGACGATCATCGTTAAGTGACTTTTTTCCAAGGGAGTGACATCAGCCTCGTTTTGATATTTTGTATGTTCCCTTGAAAGTCAAGTTGAACGTCTCGTGCTCACATGTATGACGTCACATATAACTCTGTTGTTTTTGATTGTTCGAATGTAACAAGTAAATACTTGGCACAGCAGAATAAAGAGTAACATTGAACTTATACATTTACAAAGTCTCGTTCTTTAAACAATGTTGCCTTGCACATTCTCGGGTTTGGAAAGACTTGCCAATCACGACTTAAAGATGTGGTTGGAATCCGTCAGTTTGAAAACATAGACATACATGGTTTGAGTACGAGATTCCTGAAGGGGGAAGAAGAGATCGTAGCGGTAATATGTTCATACGTTAACTTAAAAGACAAGCTGCATGTTTTGATGCTTTCTCACGTTGAGACTAACACTGTGACAGTACCTCGACAATTTGGCATGCAGTTATGACTAGTGTACTTATCATATATCACGGTTTTGTTATGATATTAAACTATATATATATATGTACTCTTCATAATTCAAAGGTAACAACACGATCATGAGATGATGGCTCCTTTAGGGTAATGGGCAAATTCATGACAATCATTTATTGTATAAATAGGATCATGTGTAGTATCCATTCCTTTTTTATCGCATGATATGCAGTCTTGAAGTAAGGGGGCTGGGGTTGAGAGAGTGGATCAATGGTCGAATGATATGCAGTCTTGAAGTAAGGGGACTGGAGTTGAGAGAGTGGATCAATGGTCGAATGATATGCAGTCTTGAAGTAAGGGAACTGGAGTTGAGAAGGTGGATCAAGTTGTTTGGATTTCGTGCCAAAGTTGTATCTTGATGGTGGTTATTCTTAAGAGTTTCATTTATTGCGTGAAGAGGGAAGAGTAAAGAAATGTTTGTAACGCAAAAGGTCAAGCGCAGTTACCTAATTTTGTTACGTTTTGCATATGCCATGTGCAAAAGGGAATGTACGTACCGAACCATTGCAGTAGACACGATTGTTATGTTAGAACAACCGAGTCATCATTATAGATGAAGTCAAGCTGCTCACAAAGCTGAGATAACGCATAGATGGCAAGCTGTACCTATACGTACATGCATTATCGTAAGTATTTCCGGCAGTAATATCATCGACATTTTTTTTTAGAAAAAAAGACAGATTAATGTTGATATGTAATAGTACAAGAAAAGTAATTGCAGTTCTAATTGTTTCCACAACTCTCCTGTTTCTCA
>KN882296.1:260021-274611 GCA_000934455.1 Apostichopus parvimensis
GTCGTCAATCCGTGGAAGGGGGTATGAATCTTTGATTGTGATATCATTGAGACGCCGGTAGTCCACGCAGAATCGATTACTGCCATCTTTCCTTATTACTAAGACTATTAGTGAAGACCAGGGAATGGGTGAAGGCTGAATAATGCCTCCCTCTAACATGCGCTGTGCCTCTGCCTGTTCTTTGTCTCGGCGATGAATTGGTAACCTTCTAGCAGTTTGCCTTATTGGTCGTTCTGTCCCGGTGTTGACTTTATGTTTCACCAGATTCGTCTTTCCGATATCTATTGAAGTAGTATCAAAAGTGTCTCTGTAGGCATATAATAAGTTCATAATTTGATCTTTCTGCCGTGGTTCAAGCAAATTCGTGCTCTTATCCAGACGGTCCTTCAAGTCGGCATGAATCTCATGTGGGACTTCCGTTGCCTCTCGGGAACATTTCTCTTCAGTAGGGTTAATGTTGTCACCTTTCCGCTACCAGCCTCAGTCCAGCAAGAAATCCATTCCCAGGGTTCCTTCAGTCTCGATGTCCGATACCCATACTTCGTACTGGACCAACTTTTCTTTGATATTCAGCGACAAAATTGCGAAGCCGTCGTAGCCTAAGGGCTGTTCATTTGCCATTCCCACTTGCACTGAAGATTTTTGCAACTTCGGCCTTAACTCTTCAGATATGGCATTGTAGATACCTGGCCTTACGATGGTGACATCTGCCCCGGTTTCTACGACAAATGACAAAGTGACGTTATTCTTGATATTCTTGAGCTCGCCTTTAAGTTCGTTAAAGCCGCTCCTAATTGCTTCGATGAGGGAGCTTGTCATCTCACTCTGCTGAGTCTGCCCTCTGGTTTTTGTCTGACCAGATTCGCCGGAGGTCACAGTTTTGCCGGAAGCCACGGCTCAAATATGCTTTCTTGCAGCCCCTTTCTTCTGCTCTGCAATGGTAAAAGCCTCCATTTCAACTGCAATAGTAACAGCTTCCTGTAGGATTGCAGGCCTAGATTGGTAAACCCGCCATCTGTTATCTGGTCTTGCAAGAATTCAACGAAATAATCTTCGCCAATGCATCATGCATGGAGCCGGGAGCATCGGGATAGGCCTTAACTACTAGTCTATGCAGATCTTGTACCAATTCTGGTAGACTCTCTGACGTTTTACGGCTTTTGTTCCGGAGTAGGGCTTTTTGCAGTTCGCATTGATTTCCTGGAGCAAACCTCTGCTTTAATGCTACTGTTAGAGCCTGGTAATTTCTCCTTTATTCTTCAGGAAGATCTGCCAATAGCGATTGAGCTGGCCCTCTGAGATCTGCTACCAGGTTCAATGCCATCGAATGTGGGTTCTAAAATCTAAAATTGAACGAGAAAGTCTTTCCAGGGGGTTGATCCATCATATGTCGGAGTGTTCGCAGTTACACGAGCTCCGGATGGTTGGGGGTACCTGAACTGATTGTTGGATCTGGGCGCATATCCACGACTTTCTCTCTGGTATGGAGTGTAGTATAGGGATTGATTCATATCCTTTTGGTCGCAGTCTGTGTTCAGGAAGGGGTTGGTCTGATGTCTTTCTTCCTTAGATCTGGAATGGATTTCTTGAGATGGCTGTGAGCTCATAGGTGACGTACATTCGTCCATTAGCAGCCAGTGTTCACTTGAATGTGCCTCTGACATAGTTGGTGTACGTAAAGTGTTTTCTTTGTTCTTTCAGGAATAATCCGACGAGACAGAATATTCTTCCTACAGATGCTAGAAATATCCTCTATCAGCGGTTTTAGCTCTAGTTTTGCCAGACTGCATGCACTTTCTTCCCAAGATCTGCCAGAAAATTCCACTTGTTTTCTACACTTAATTTGTCTCTCAGCATGGAGAGCCAGAGTATTTTCTGTAAGAATAATCAGATTCCCTTATTGGAGAGCCAGAGTCTTTTCTGTGGGAGACCCAGTCTTTTCTGTAAGAACCATCAGAGTTCGTTGTTCCACAAAACAGTTACTCCCTTGTAGTACCAGCATACAGAAATTTATTCTGAAATCCAAAGTTCTGATTTCGTGCTCTTTTGCAGGAATTCAGAATCCCACCGCTTGCCACCAGTTGTTGCACAGACAAGATGTCCTATATCTTCAGAAGAGCTGTCAGGCCCTCAGTTGAGGCGTTGCTAGCCTGTGGATCAGTTAACAAGGTAAATAGAGATCAACACAGGTTGCAAATAGAAACAAGAAAAACAATATCATTTAGAGTGTGTATTTAAGAGAAAAAAATTAGACATTAATTTATCTTTCACTCTGGTATATATAATATTTAATAGTACAATACAACATGTGGAGTACAATCCCTTTAACTATTTATTTAAACAATAACAACAGCATTATACCCCCAAACATATGCAGATATTTCGTAGACATTTAACTTAATGATAATATTAATTAACTAAATCCATAGCTCTCTTAATTAGACTTTAAAACCCATCTCTTAACATTTAACCCTCCAAAAATACATCCCAAATAGACTATATGAATATTCATGACATGGCTGGCTATGTAGCTATGTGCACAGCTTACTACGGAGGAGTATAAAGACCATTCACGTTACAATATCATTTTGGTTTAATTTAAACTGACATTCTCGGACTACATACACCTTCCTTCCATTCTGGGCGATTTTCGCATATTATGCGATCCGATATCAACTACTGTTATAAATACATCAATTTATCCGTAGCATTTTTTTAAAAACTAAATTGTGTTTTCCTGTATATTGCTGTGATCGCTAAGTTTAATAATTCATTCAACATTCAACAGATCAAGGGACCTAGGATAATAGGTGTGAATAAACGGGAATCAAGCAATCAACCCGACACGAACGACCAAAACGAGATGAACGCGGAAATGACGGCATTACCCAACGATGGAAGAGGACAATTGTATAACTTCTTTCTGGCTACGGAGTCGCCACGACTAAGCGCCACGGTTCCAGAATTGGTTAATAATGAAGATGAGCTGAAAAATGTGATCAAGTCCGCTCGTGAAGGCAAGAAAATAGTTCGTGTTGTCGGTTCTGCACATTCGATAGGTCCTGCAATTGGTGACACATTGCTTACGCCGAATGAAAGGCTTATTAGGCTCGGCGGGGAGTTGCGATCATTCACCGTCCTGTCCGAGCAAGGTGATACAAAGATTGTGAAAGTCGGGGGAGGCTGCTACCTCGGTAAAAATCCTCTTGACAAGGATTCTACTTGGGCTAACTCCGTTAATGTTCAATTGGCAAACATCAACTGTGCTATACCGATACTTGGCGGAATCACGCAACAATCCATTGCTGGTTTTACGATGACTGGCTCAGCTGGAGGAAGTGTGGCTCATGGATTTGAGGATATCATAAAAGAAATCCATTTCATTGATGGAAAGGGTCAGTCAAAGGTGGCAAAGAGGGGTACAGACCTGTTCAACGCGGTCGGAGTATCCATGGGTCTCTTCGGTGTCATAACTTACATAGTATTGGAAGTGAAAACTCCAAGTTTCAATGTAGGAGGGGTTGAAAAAACAGTCAGCGTAGCGGAATCCGTTCTGGCTGTTAATAAAAACACAGGAACTAGTAAATTACAAGAGACTCTCGAGAATACTGAGTACTTCCGTATGATGTGGTTCCCTCAAAAGTACGCGCAACAAGTCACAGAATGGTCAGGTAAAAGAAGCGAGTCAACAAAGATCGAACCCTACAAGGATGTTATAGGGAACCCTTGGGTTGCCGGAGCAGCGGCGATGGCCTTGCGAACCATGCATTGGCTTCTTACCCATGTGCCAGGTGAGGACACATATAAATTTATCGGGGATACCCTGAAGATATTTGTAAAGGAAAAACCTACCCCATTTAATGATGTGTGGTACAAAACGATACCGATGGATGACCAAGCGCCTTCCGATACTGTTTTCAAAACCGAATTCACCGAGCTCTGGTTTCCGATGGAAGAGACAGAGAACGTCTTAAATATTCTCAAGAAATTGTACGAAGACCAGCAAGTTGCCGGCAATTACGCCTGCGAGATCTACGCTGGCAAAAGGTCTCCATTTTGGATGAGCCCAGCTTATAATCGTAATGTATTTCGTTTCGACCCTTTTTGGTTTTATCATCAAGGAACAGAAGGAAAAGGCGCAAGGGAGTACTACGATCATTTTTGGAAGGCTCTTTTGAAGGTTGATGGAGTTCGCCTCCACTGGGGCAAATACCTTCCGTACAGCGGCGGCACCTACGGAGGCACAGAGTATGGTGCTGCCTTTCTGAAGAAGTCGTACCCCAAAATGGATGACTGGCTAGCACTGAGAACGGAGTATGATCCTGATCAGATTTACGTGACGGAATATTGGCGAAAGCTCTTTGGCATCGAAACAATTTCTGCACATGAGTGAGGTTTACCTTTGGCCAGTCAACTGTCGAGAGATATCTGTACATCCGAACAAGCACAGTTTAATATAACACGGCCCTTGTTCATTCCTGCATGCTTCAAGTCCCACATAGCGTAGTAATTGATTAGAATTTCATTGTGAAAAACAATTTGAAAATTATATTCAACAGAATTCTTCTTCTTCAGACTTCCAGATGAAAACCACATCTCAATAACTTGCCCCTTATTCGAGATATGGTCGATTGAAATCGACGTACTTTGAATGACTAAACGTTCATCTACCCAAGGACGTGGAATCACAATATCAGGTTTTGATGTTGCAATGCACTTCAAAAGCTTTACTTCTGTTATTATAATCTGCCTGTGGTTTTTCCCTGAAATCTGATACTTTTGGAATGTTTGCTTATCAAAGGGCTCTCTCAAAATACCTTATTTATGTAGAAATGATATTTTCTTCTGTGAATAAATAAATGATAAACTATAAGGAAGAACAAAGACTTAATTCATCTGAATAGTTATGATGACAACATACATTTTTTTGTTGCCAGACACGTTCACGAAATGACACAAAATTAATGTTCATAACTTCACAATACAACATGGTATGACAATTGTGGTTTTCGCCTCAAGATTCAGAACAAAAAGTCAGCAATTTTTGCTAAGCAATCGACTTTAGCCACCATAACATAATTTAAAACTTGAATTGATCACCTGATGAAACGCTCGCGCTAAATGCCAAACACTGGACAACCGGGAAAGATTCGGAGAAAAAAATAACTTTATTTCTGTTCTGGTAGATATAGTCATAACAATCACCGTGGTTTTGCAATGTAAACTATAGCCTTTTAAGCGTAATATGTCAATGTTTATAGTATGATTAGTATGCTCATAAAAATATTATTATTATTATTACTATTATTTTTATTACTTTATTTTCATTATTATTATTTTTATTATTATTTATTTTATTATTATTATGATCATGATTATGATTATGATTATTATTATAATGTTAAGTAATGACAACTTAAGAGTTAATCTGTTTCTAGCTAATAGCTTTTTTTTTTTAAATCTGGTTTTCAAATATGCGCCGTTAAGGTAAGCTATATGTGTCTGGAAAAAGTTAACTTGAGGCCAAATTGTTAGATCATATCTAGATCTAATTGTAAATATTTATTCTAGTTACAGTCAGTGCTCACTAGAGCCTATCATTGGGTTCATATACAGGGTGACCCATGACTTCAAGTTTTTACTCTGTAGCTACGTACACCATTTAACCGAACTGCATATTAAGTGCCATCGTGCGCAAACAAAGTTTAAAGAAACATGGTAAGTGGGGTTATTGTTTTCATCAATGTTTAATTTAGTTAGCCAATGGCATATATCGCCCATTGTAATCAATATATCATGGTCAAATATATTATACATGAGTTTCCTTGAATGTTTTATTCACTCGAAGCAAATTCAAGCTGCAGACTTTGCGGAGAGATATGTTGTTCAGCAGTGATTATTAATCTTCTCAGAAATGTGTTTTTGTGCCTGAAATGTTGGTAGGAGAGAATAAGAAAATCCAACAAGTTCCGGGGATTCGATATAAATTCCATAAAAATTTTCCCTATGCATCGAAGGTCAATGCGCCAGGGGCCAGTCGAATGTGTGGGTGGGGAAGGTAGAGGTTCTGTTTTCAAAGTGTCGTTGTAAAAATACCCAATGTGGTTTTATATGTTGCAGACTGCATATTGAGCTCTTCAATTTCACTGTATAGTATACGAATAATTCCTTCCCCTTAGAACAAACCCCTTCCATCCCACTGTATATAAGTACCACATATTTCGATATATACTTGGGCTGAGGAACCAGGAGGTTTTAGAGGTCATTTTGACAAAAGATAATATTAGTCAAGAAATATAGTCTGAACTGACAGTAAATGTCTTAGTGCTCATCATTCAGCGTTAATGCTGTGCCTGATCACCCTCCAATACAACGTAGCCCCCCCCCCCCCCACCCCTTTCCCAAACAGTAAGAAGCTACCGGCATATGGCGTAGAACACTGGATACCTCACCACCTCTACATATGTAAGGGAATGATCTTAAGATTATCTTCACAATAGGCGTCGAAAGCCAGATCGTGCCTTGTTGAAAATGATGCAACCGGGCTTCATCCTTCTTTGGCTAAGTAATTTATGACAATTAGGATACGTTGTTCTTTATCTCATATTTTACCATGCCCCCATAATGACTAAGAGTCTCGGGCTGTAACATCACCTCAACCCCTCAATCGACACACATGCAGATTAGCTACCATATTTGTATAAAGACATACCGAATTGGGCATAGGCCGTCTTCCATATGCCAAAAAAAGCGCTGAGGTTTAGGATTGTGCTCACTTGTTTGAGTGAAAATGAGTATAATTTGATATGAGGTTTGGTTTTCTGTTTGTTGGCAGTGACAAAATGTGCACATGGCTGTGCCAAGAACCAAAATGGCGGCTAAATGCCAATATATGGCTATGATGAATTTGTAATTATATAAAACAATCCCTATGAAGGGTCTTTTCAAGAACAATAAGCCCATCAAATTCCAACTTTTTCCGATACTGACTGGGTGAATAATTAACAGAAAACTAAAACAAAGGGCGCCCTTTACTCGTTACTTAGACTTTTTTCTTAAGGCAAACGTACCGAGCTGTTTAAGAAACATGCAGAGGTTGTATAAAATAATTTATAGCTGAAAATTACATACACACGTGAAATATGGTGTCATAGAATATTCAATGCTGTTATGATGACTTCAGCAATAGCATAAATCGTTTGAGCGACACCAAGATATACTTGCTTCCATTTCTGCCCAAAATACCTTATGAAGGGGACACAGCCCCCGGGTGGGGTCAAAAAGGGGAAGGGAAAATATCTAAACTTGATATGAAATATAATATTTTACAAAAGGGTGCAATTACATGATCTTGCTCACGGCACAACATGATACTGACTTCACGGTCTGTCCTACCATTCATAACTTGACGCCAGATAGTATTTATTCCCATAGTTACGAAGGTTACACGATTACACGGTTATCAAAAGCTCGTTGCTAGCAGATCATTCTTGCGCATTCTTTTCTGCCAATCGTATTAAAAGAAGAAACAAAATGTAAAAGAACAAATACTGGTAATTTCTGGAATAATTTATTAGGATTTGGAACGATCGTTACTACTGTACAGTAGCAGCCATATTATTAGTATCTACAATTAACACACCAATTACCAAAAAAAGCATTGAAGACTCGCCCTAAACAGCGTGCCGCCATCTTTAAAAAGTTTACTTTCCGTTGCTTGCAAGAAAAGTTTTCTCTTGTCGCTACAAAATGCAGACAGTAATGAAACATGATACCTTGTTAACTTAAGCTGGACCTGTGATGTCCATCGTTGTATCGTTTGTACACTGTGCTGTGGGTATTGACCGCAGCTGTATGTACTGACTGTACACTAGTGTCTAATTATCGACGGTAGCAAGCTGTGTGTGTATTTTCTGGGATCGATGGTGGTGTCTAAAACTTCTCTTACGGTACACCTCATACGAAACTAGATCAGATTACCGACATTAGACGTTTCTTTTTGCGCGAGTCTTCACACCCTTTAAACGGGTGATCAAGGAAGAGAAGGCCGCTTATCGGGAACAAAATGAAAGACATTTCACGGACTATAATATGAAGCGTGTTTGGGAGGGTATGCGTTTGATGAGTGGGTACACTAATAAATCTAACTCTTGCCAATTACCTGCCACTACCGTTAATAATGCAAATAAATTAAATTATTTTTATAACCGTTTTGACAATAATGATTTTTCAACAGATATTGACAATTTAAGTGTATTGCTTGCCCATTCTGATTGCGATTTAGTGGTAACGGAGGATGACGTACGCCGTCAACTTTCTAGGTAACACTCATTCAAAAGCTGCCGGTCCAGATCAACAACTTTTACAAAAACAGGTGCTAATGTCCTAATATGCATTATGTTTACTGTTACAACTGAAACAGTTTAAATTAACAATCTTCTATGCTCAGAAGGTAACCTGTCGAAGAAACTAACTTTTCCACATTTTACAAGTAATGAATCATTCTCAAATGGTCCTTCTAACAGTAAATTTTCCAAGCCCAACATAAACCATAAAGTTTCTTTTTAAAACTACAATTTGGATAGCCTACCATTATCATACAGCTTATACTGTACTTCTAGCACAAAAACGAAAACCACCATTGTTTACAAAATTTGCTTTAGGGCCATCAGTAAATTCAGTCTATCCAATTTCTTGAAATAAGCCAGTTATTTACTTTTATTGTCTAGATACATAACAATCTGAGAAAAACAATTTTTTGGGGCTACAAGCCAACTAATAATTGGTTCAGGACATATGAATACTGCTTAATAAGTATTGGTTGGAGGTGATAAACCAGACAACGAGAGCTGTACTGGCAGGCACAGTGGCCATCACAAACAGTAACCGTTCATGCATCAATTTATAATTCAGAGAGAGAGAGAGAGATCTGAAGCAAGCCAATCGCCTACAATACCTAGTTATAATGTATGAGTGACTGTAATAAAAACCATCTCTGAAAATTGGTACATTTCTGGCAAAAAAACATATTCCTGCCAATACTGAGGTTATGAAGCCAGATATACCAGTTCACATGGGCGGGATTACGGGGGGGGGCAAGAGGGGGCATTTGCCTCCCCCCCCCCACTTTTTCCCAAATCTTAGTTCACTTTTTTGTCGTTTTTGCAGACAAAATGCACAACCTATAATCGAAATTATTCCCCCACAACAGCTCTATCAAGTAGGCCTATTTGTTTTGAATCTAAGTCGAATTTGTGTTTAAGATCGTAACATGTAGCATGCAGAATAACTGGAGCTGGAGCTAGCACATGGTTCGCAGCACAGGTTACGAATCCTGGAGCTAACACACTAGCGATTCAATTCTGCATGTGATGAATCCGCGGCATGTGCTACAGTGCTAGCTTCAGGAATTGATTTTCAACTTTGCTGCTCTACTGAATGCGTTGAATAACTAAATCCAGAGAAACGATTTACGAAAGCCAGATTTGCATATTGGGTATATCAATAATTAAATTCAATACACTGACACATGACCCCCCCCCCCCCCCCCGTGTCATTCAACAATATGCAATGGCATATGCCGATGTAATTTCTTTACTGCTCGAAATCACCCCTCCTCGACTTCAGTGGCGACGGAACCGGTGGACTTGAGGGACTTATCCCCCATGAAAAAAGTGGGGGGGGGGGTAAAGGAATGCTCAGCCCCAATATTTGCCAAGTGCTCCAAGAAGTGGTGACCGCGGGGAGAATTTCGAAGTGGGTGCTGAACATATTCTTGATCGGTCCAGATGCACAATATACTAATAATTTTAGGGGGAAAGAACTGTCTAGATGCGATTTATTGTTACCAGAGGTGTCATTTTTGCTGATCTAGGATTTCCTTTTTGCTTAAATTTCGACGCGCCGCGCCAACTGATGGTGGTGCACCGCCTAAATAGTGACGTATAAGCTTCAGTTGTACATCACCATATAAGTTCTTCTATCCGCCCTCCCTAAATTTACACACATTCATTAATTGTTTAGATGCAATTTAAAGCCTATATGGGTGTTAATTTTACCGATCTAAGGGTACCTTTCATCGAAAATTTCGACGCTCCTTGCCAACCGATGATGGCGCTCCGCTTAGATAGTGACCATATGTTCTACTATCAATCCTCTTCAAATTTTTAAACAATAATTAACTATCTAGATACAAATTGCAGACATGAGATCCATATTTCAAGGAGGGGTACATGCAGCTTAGAGCACTCGGGAAGTGCCGTTTCCGGCCATCTGGAGGGTTTGTAAAGCCAAAAAATTTCTTGTACGCTCCGCGCCAACCGATGGTGGCGCTCCGCTTAGATAGTCTTACGTTCAGGCGCGGCTGGACCAGTCAGACCCCCCCCCCCTGTCAAAAATCCTGCATCCGCCCCTGCACATACCTTCCAAACAAGTGTCGATTTCCAGCAAATTGAAAGTTCTAAACAAAACTACGCATTTTTTTTTGCAAACCGATGGTTAGGCTACATTTCCCATTGACTTAGTGTGGTTGTTAGGCTAACATGTGGTCGAAGGTTGCAGTATATCACGGATATTTTAGATCTAGCTAACTGCGTCACAATTTCACAGCCCCCAAATTTATTCGGCCTTTTCTGGGGGGTTTTCATGATATTTAAGGCCTGACTGTATCAATCAATCTTGCGCAACTGGTCTTACTTTTCACTTCAAGCTCAATCAGGGGGCTGCAGCAGGAATTGGCTGCAGCAGCCCTCATACCCCTCCCTCAGTGGTTGTAGGAGCACCAGATTAGGGGCAGACACCAAAATTTCCTGATTTATAAGTGGTATATCCCTGCGGACATTCCGATAGACACTTGCAGGCACTGTTTAGTACATGAATGATTGTACATTTTGGTAGCCTATACATACTTCAGACTGAATATTCATTCCTCAACAGTTTTGATTGAATGTAGTTTTAAATTGTAGGCCCCTATGCCAGATCGTTTTTTCATAATTAAACAGAGGGTAAAAGAAAGATTAAGAGTATGAGTCGTTTGACCACAACACACGTAGGCCTACCCCCTTTTCTAGCACGGCGCTCTGAAGAAAGTATTGGCTTCTTTGAATAGCATGCCTACTTGAAGTTGGAGTTGTACTTGTTCCTATGCAAGTTTCAGTAACGTTAAGCCTAACCAAGTTAGGGCTTACTTAACTTCTGGTACAGGGATATTTGCAGTTCCACTCACGACACTCTCTGGCACCTTTATTGTGGGTACTGATCCGGGTATAAGTGGCAGTCTTAGTCACCCACCACTTAAATCTCTTTTATAACGATCGAATTGGGAAAAGCATTGATCATCAAAATGTTCGTTACAAATAACACTGTAGTTCGATGGCCCTTTGAAGTCAGCCCTGGTGAGCTGCACGAAACGGGTCCAAAGACGTTGAGTTTTTACATCCTTTGGTCACTGATGAAGGCTTCTTCTATCAGAACTTACATTGCTACAACCTCCAACAACACAATGCCTTGGCATTTTAATCAATCAGTGTAAATTTGAAGACAGAATAGCTACAAAGTGGAGGATGTCTAACCACGCTTACACCATAAACCACACGAACTCAACGAACAGTGCGAGTGTTGTTTACATCCAGCGTTCACGATATGACGTCAGCGCGTACTTCAGCTGATTTCACTTTTTTTTACAAGGTTACGTAAAGTAGCCAATTTCTTTTACAATTTTTTCGCGAACGACTAGGTTTTATGAAATAAAAGTTATATTTTTGGAAAGCAAATCCTCCAAATTAGCTATCCAATAACCTGGAATACCCCATGGCAGGACCACTTTAAAGGAATCCTTAATGTCATCCAGAAATAGGGATGTCATCAGCTTGTAATAAAATCATAACTTTCAGATTTTTAATCGAAATACCTAATAATAATATTTAATACTTTCAGTGCTAATACTTCAGCTGCTAAAACAAAGAGAGAAGGACTCAATGGACATCCCTTCCTTTGCTTTGTGATGAAAGGAGGGGTGGGTGGGGGGAAGCAGATTGTGCAATTTTGCAAATACAAATTTTACTATAATTGTGAAAACCGGTAACCCACTTTTTTAGACTGACCCGAAATTGATATAAGATAAAATAAGATATACTTATGTTATTTCATGATTTGGGGGGGGGGGGTGGTGGTGGTGCCCTCTCCTGGTCCCCAAGATTTGATTCTCCTTGTCATGTTCATAAAAGAACTATGGAAGATTTGGCATTGAACTCTACTACGCTAGCCCTATACAATCTGTCAATAGTGTATGTACTAGGACAGGTTCCAAGCTTCACGAATGATTTGCATCGGAAAGTCAAATATGCAAAATCGCAAGCGTGCTTATAAATTTAACTGGGAGCAATTTTCTGATATCTAAAATTAAGGATATATTTGTTCATTTTTGCTTTATTTGCATTGTTTTAATCCCTTACCATCCCCCTGTTTACAAGGTTTTCACAATTTGACCCCTGTAGACCTCAAATGACCTTTGACCTCCACCAATCAGAATGAAAACATTCGATGTTTCCTTGCTGCTTATGACTGTCTAGTTGTTGCAATTTGAAGATTTGGACGTTTGACCCTGTGACCTCATTAGTGTTCATCATATTAGCACCAAAATCAATTGGGTTTATCTTATCATTATGGACCACCCACCCACCAAGTATGTCATTGATCAATCATTCCCTTGTCTAGTTATCGTGCATACCAATTTCTGTTACAAAAATAACGCTCAGCCCCGCCTCCTCATTAAATGCATGATATCAATTGCAAGACCAGCCAGTTGGGACAATTTCATAATGCTAATACTTCTCTAAACTGTACTCCAATATCATGCTCTCAAAGCACTGATCTTGACAGTACAAACTGTTCCTAAGCTTGATCTGATAGAAACATGATATTCATACTGCTTGAAGTTGTACTGACAATACGAGTGCTCTGAAGCGGGACATAACACTACAGACTGTCTACAGTATAGAACTAGAGCACCAATGGTGCAGAGCTCATACCTTTTCGAGCTCAAAAATGTAGGGCCCACAAAACTTTATGGCCCACCAAATTTCAGGCCATTTTTCAGATTCCACCAATTTTGGGCCCATGAGGCCAAACATTTTAGGTTCAAAGACAAATTTATACCCCTAGCTCAAAACGGCGATAACGGCGAAAACCCCCCCCCCCCCCTCCGTTAGCAGAATCCTGGCCACACCACTGGCTATAATTCCTATTTTCCCCCTTTAAATCCTATTTTACCCACTCTCTCAAACAATACCCCTGACCTACCCTATTAAACTTTCTCCCCTCTACCTGAGCAGACATAACTTCACAAGCACGCCTTCCCAAAATTTTGGCTGGCTGCCTACATACCTCAGGCTCAAAGACTTCTAAGAATCGGCAAGTGCTGATTGGCTATAGGGCTCTCATGCTTACAGTTCAACAGTTAATAACAACTCCCAATCCTGCTTTAATTCCACTAACAGCCTCTGCAGAGCTTAACCACAAATGTAAACAAACACTGCAGAGACTGGGAGACAAATTAAAGGAGCTTTGGCAAAAAGGTGAAGGCTCAGATTTTTTTAAACAATGGGGATTAATTGTAATTAACTTTTGACCAAAAATTATTAGGCATCACTTTATTCATACACAATCCAACAATCATCGGTTCAACTTTGAATGTGATCAATCAAAATCTTGAAGAGATTGAGATTTTTGAAAATATTACAAAGAATGACCCCCGATGACCCCCTAAATGACATTTGACCTCAATTTTCTGAACACCCCTCGTAACCCTTATCCCGAGGAACGTTGTGACCAAGTTTCATTATAACTGGCCATACACTGTACGAACGGCAGCAATTTGAAAATATAGGGCCGCGGCCCGGGCCACAAAAGACCCCTAGTTGATCTTTGATCTCAAATTCATGAACACCCTGAAGGTAAAACTACCATAGTACTATCGTGACAAACCCTCAACATTGTACCATGGAATCTGTAGGAGAAGAAGCATTTTGCGTATTTCCACAAAATGGCCCATTACGGCCCACAAGTGACCTTTGACCCCAAATTTCGGACCATCTCTGATGGCCCTATACCCAATGGTCCTTGTGTCCAAGTTTCATGAAATTCCATTAAACACTGTGCGAGTGGGAGCGGTTTTACCAATTGTTGACGGATAGAGTGATAGAGTGATAGACGCCGCACTGTAACAATAGCTCACACCAGCATGCTGGTATGAGCTAAAAATTGTCCCAACTGGGTGGCAAGACACATCATCATGTGTAGGTGGTCTACCAATATCACCATACCAAGTATGAAGAAACTCCAACTTGTGGTTGCCAAGTTATTGCAATTTGAATATTTTGACGTTTGACCATATCACCTCATTAATATTCATGATATGGGCACCAAAATCAATAGGGTTCATCAAGTAAGTAAGTAGGTAGGTAGGTATAGGTAGGTATAGGTAGGTATAGGTAAGTGTAGGTAGGTAGGTAGGTAGGTAGGTAGGTAGGTAGGTAGGTAGGTAGGTAGGTAGGTAGGTAGGTAGGTAGGTAGGTAGGTAGGTAGGTAGGTA